>CM076454.1:10772500-10828323 GCA_038419695.1 Scomberomorus guttatus | reverse complement strand
CAGGTGTCCAGTGAAGTTGATACACAGGTAAAGCTGTACTTTTCTCTCTGTGTCACTCAAAGATTAATTTAAAAACGGTAAAATTTTTATGTTGATACAGGTCTACAGATAACAAACACACACACACCTGGAGTGGTTCTCTCCCAGTGTGACGGCGATACGGCAGATACCATGGCAGGTCTCCATGTCTCCATTCTGAACAGCCTCTCTGAGCTGCTCCTGGAGGGCCAGCACTTGAGGAACCAGTTTCAGCAAAGTGTTCACATATCTATACCCCGTGGACACACAAACAGACAAAAGAAAGGCCGGAATAGACAGTTAGGAGTCCAGTTCCTTTAAAGAAAATGAGTTAAAACCAGGCACAGAGAGGTACAGTAGCTTCCACCGGTGAATATAAAACTGACTCACATCGCTCACAGCTAGGTTGATGTATTTATTGCTCCCTCTCAAGACAAGTGTTTATTTCAAATCAGATCTCAGTCTAAGGCAGTCCAACCTCTGATCCAGCACACCCACCCTAAAAAACCCACACATCTACCAGCAACCAGAAAATCTATTCAAGGCTCCTGCTCCGAGCTGCGCCGCTGTCAGTTATTATTCTGTCTTCTTCCTGCTGTCTCAGCCATCTATAATTCCCTCACTCCAGCTAAAACACACACATGTGCTGCTGACACACACACACACACACACAAACTTACAAAGACACATTGGTAGCACACGCTTACACGCGCACTCCTCTACTCAGGCTCAGATCTGCTCATGTGACAACATCAGACAACATCCTCCTGTCATCCTTAATGACAGCAAGAGAAGAGGTGACATTTGGAGATGAAGGGCGTGCGTGCGCCTGAATGTCACTGAGGAGATTATGTGCATGTGTGAATGCTATAAATGTAAACCATATTACGCATGTGTCAGTCCCCAGGGGGGGTTTTGTGGTATGCAGGCAGTGCTTCATCTTTCAGGAGAATGTCAATAAGGACGTGGCTTCAGGTCGATGAATATTCATCAATGACACAGCAAGGTTGTGTGACTTTAACAGCATTTGGGGAAAAAACAAAAAAACAAAAACAACCTAAAAAGCTGGGGCAGCTACTAACAAATATTTTAATTATTGATTTATCTGTCAATTACTTTTGACCAATCTTTTTGAAAAAAAAGAGATCTATAAAATGTCAAAAAATTGTGAAAAAAGGTTCATCTCAGGTTCCCAGAAACCACATTTTGGTCAGTCCAAACCCCAAAGCTATTCAATTTACAGTGAATGAGAGAAGTAGCCTCACATTTGAGAAGCTGGAACCAGAGAATGTTTGGCATTTTTTATAACACTTTTCTTATTATCAAAACTGTAGTCAATTAATTTTCTGTCTGTTGAAATAGTAATCAACGTATTGTTTCAGCACTTAGGTAATCCCTTATAGAACTACATTATCAAAACAGAAAACAATGCTGATATGCATTCTCTGCTCTGCAGGTTAAATCCTATGAAGCATTTATTATTCTAATTTCCCTCAGGCCCTCTGGTCCTACATTATGAAGCCAAGTCCCCTACTCAGCAGCCCACGCTGATTCAGCCTTCTCTGGAGAGAGCTCCACCCTTCTGTGATGTGTTGTGTATGAATCTGGCCTCCATCTAATAACGCTCTACCTGTGTGTGTGTGTATTGGCCTGCATCTTCTATGTTCGGATGCCTGAGTAACTATAAGAGCAGCGCAGGGACAGACTGCACTTAACTGAGCGAGTGACCGTGTGTGTTTGTGTGTGTGTACATATGAGTGGCAGTCTGCACTCATGTACTCAGAGGATCATTCATTTTTAACAAGGTGCTTTGCAGATGCAGGTCATTGACTCTTGGAAAAGAGAAAAGAGGACTTGGTGTTTATGTGATGAGATTAAAAGGACAGAATGGTTTTATGCGTGTTTCCCATTTCCCCTCATAAGATGATGAGATGACATTCAGGAGATTCCTCTGAGACTGCTGCAGTCTCCGCTCCTCTTCTCTAAATCATAGTTGTCCTTCCTCTCCTCTCTCGCTGCCTGCCCGGCCGTTCCACACTTTCTGCCTCCTTCCCGACTCCTCCTTTATGCTCTCCCTCCAACTCACCCCCTCTCCCCCTCCCCCTCGTCCCTCTCCCCACCTCTGATCCCCTCTGCAATTACTGAAACACTCTGAGACAGGGGAAATGGGTTGCCTGGCAACAGGATGCAGCTGGACCAATAGCATCCCCCCAAATGAGTTGACTGTAATGTGTTTAAACAGAGGGAGAGAACAAGAGATGGAGGAGGGCTTAGTAGTGATGGTGGGAGAAGAGAACGGGGAAAAAGGAAGAGCACAAAGAAACAGAGGCAGAGTGGGAGAAAAGATCAAACAGATAGAATAAACAAGAATAAAAAAAGAATTAAAGAGAGCAGAATCTACAGATGGGAAAAAAAACGTGGGTTATGACTCCAGAGATAGATTAATATCTTTTCCTTCTCCCACATAAACACAGACAAAACAAATACAATATAGCTGCTAAATGTAACCCCATAAATCACACAGTGTGCTGACAAAAACAGAGGCCACGTGTCTCCAGAGACGCAACTAATGAGACAGTCAAGACTTTTGGGCGGACCTGACACACACAACACAGGGCTGTGATCAGTATGGAATAACAATAAAAAGCATGTACAATTATCCAAACAACAAAATCCCATCCTAGTTCTCACTGACATACTCCATGTCCTTTAGCAGCCCAGCAACACTTGCCGAGACTGAGGATGTTCTACCTGTAACTCCACTGCCATTAATCGTCTTTCCACCATCTGCTCATCTGCTCGGCCCAACATCAGTGTGCTTAAACTGACTTGTCAGCAGCAACTTCACAGATCCTACCCCCCCCCCCCCATACCCCCCCACCCTGTCTGTGAAGCGGTGCGGAGGTATGGAGGATGAAGTCTTCTATTCTCGCACACTTTCACACCTTCCTCGTCCTCCTCCCTCTCTTAGCACCCTTTCTTCTCTTCATCGTCCCGTCACCCCCGCCCTCTCTCTCTCTCTCTCTCTCTGTCTCTCTCTCTCTCTCTCTCTCTCTCTAGGGGAGGGGTAATGGGTGCCTGCCATGTCTGAATCAACCAGGGCATGATGACATCTCTCCCCAGCTCTGTAACCATGGCAACACCAGCCAACCGAGAAATGCTGCTCTCCTCCCCCTGGCTGTCAACTTGCCCTGTATCAGTCCCTCCCTGATGCCCTCCAGTGCCCACCCTGTCTGTTCCCTTCCCCTGGCTAATGCATCGCTTTCTTTTTTTTTCCCTCTCTTCTGCTTCTACCTTCCATTTTTACTCCAGTGTAATTTCTCCAGTCATTATCACGGCAAGCTTTCATTCCATAGTATCGTTACTTCTTTCCTCAGCATCCTTTTGGCCAGTGTGTACACGCTGGCAACACATATGTGCACACACACACACACACACACACACACACACACACACACACACACACACACACACACACACACACACACACACACACACACACACACACACACACACACACACACACACACACACACACACACACACACACACACACACACACACACACACACCTTTGGGAGTCAGGCTGTGAGATGGCGTTGACGATTGCTTCCACCGCTGTGTCGAAGAGCTCTGGGTCAGGCAGGGCGCTGAAGCAGTCGTGCACCAGGCCTTCGCTCTCGCTGAGGGGCACATCCAGCAGCACCCAGGATGACAGGCAGCGCAGCACGCGAGCTTTCACCGCCCCGGGGCTATCTGTCCTTCGGAGCAGTTGCTGCAGTAAGGGACACACTGAGCCCCACTCCCGGCCCAGGGCCCCCCGAACCTAGAGAGAGGAGAAGAAGTAGGGTTCTATTTCTGGTGTATCACTCATGTGCGGCATGTCCCTCTGCTTAATGAGTATTAACAATATCTGGTTCTTGGCACAGAAACCAATATGATGCTTTTTTTATATGATGATTTATATGATGCTCAGTTTAAGGCGTATAAACACTTCATCACCTGCAGAAGTGGGACAAAGTGGTACCTGCAGACATACCTGTCCCTTTCGGTATTGCGGCAGGCGGCTGGTCTGGAACTCCTCAGGCAGGACGGTAAGTAGCTCCAGCAATGCCAGGCAGCGTGCCCGCCCATCTACCCCTCCCCCTTCCTCCTGGAACACCCGCACCATCTCTGCCACGGCGCCGGGCCAGGCCTCAGGCATGGTGTTGAGTGCCAGCGAGGCCAGGGCCACACACAGCCGGGTGAGCACCATCTTGGAGCCGGAGGAGAAGCAGGCGATCTGGGAGAACAGCTGGCTCTTCAGAGACTCGTACTGGTCTGTGGGGATGTCTGACCAGTAGCGAGAGATCTTGGTGTGAAGTGCACTTGCGCCAAAATACTGGATCTCTGGCACCTATGAGAGACAATAAGGTGAATGATGCTAAATGTTTTTTCAGTGTGTGTGTGTGTGTGTGTGTGTCCATGTGAGTGCTTGTGTGCACACTGTACCTTGTCTGGGCTCAGTAGAGCCCAGCAAAACTGCCAGGCCTGAGGGGAGACCTGGGCCTGCATTAGCCATTTCTGGGCCAGATTCTTGTTTTCTATATTGGGGTCGTAGTACAACTGGTGGAGGGCCTGGAAATAAAGAAGGGAAAAAAAATCCATACAATCTTTAGATGTTTGAACCATGAGAGGGTTGAACAGCTTTGTACTAACAAAGTCCATGTGAGAAATGTTTGCAACTACACAACACACATTCACAATAGTGGGTGTTAAGAGATAACAGACCAGCTGAGAGAAGACAAATGCAGTCCTTTAAGCCCTCGTTTGGTGGAAAGAGTTGGTTACCTTGAGAAAAGAGCATCTTTTCTCACTCACAAACAGGCAACACACACATAACAGACAGTTTACCTCGAAAACCCGAACAGTGGAGAACGCAATGACCTGAAAACAGCACTTTCTGAAGTACGGCTCTGAGTAATTTGAGTACTTGAGTGCAGGGAGAACAAGAAGGAGCAAGCCAAAGAGAAAGGAGATAAAGGATGAGTGGGGGAGAGGGAAATAAAAGGAAGGGAAAACGGGAGCATTAATTAAGCAGACACCTCTAATCCTAGCTGTGCCAGAAGAGACGTCCAGGCACAACTCTGCAAAAAAAAAAAAAAAAAAAAGCCTGTTTTTTTTCTCTCTGTCTCACACACATGCTCATTGAACTAAAACCACTGGCAGCCAGGCACTAAGTGTCTGACAAGCAACACAGGAAAAAAAAAAAAAAACATCTATTCAGTGAGCTTCTGATCCTTGTCTTTACCCCTGAAGGCTACTCACATCAATTCCTCCACCACCAGCCATTCTCTTCCCTCTCATTTCTGTCTCTCCGTTCGCCTCCCTCCAGCCTAAACTGTCTGTCCAGTTTCATTTCATCCCTCAGTTCTCAGGCTTCGTGTCAGTCTTCTTTTAAAATCCACATTTCTCCCCATTCCCTCATTAGAGGAAGTTTAAACTGTCTGACAAGGGAGGATGAATAATACTGTAAAGACACCAGCAGCTGTAGAGAAGAACATCAATATAGAGTCAATGCCTACTGGAAGCACAGAGTCTCAGGTGTTCTCTCCCTGTCTGCCATAGTGCAACGCAATTATCTGTCTCCACTTACTGTACGAGACAATGAACACGGCTGGCTGGGTGTTAATGAGGTGTTTGTTCGCAGAATCAGGTGGCATTTGTATATATATGTGAGAGAAAGAGAGCTGTAGGTGCAGGTACAGTATGTGCAGCAGGTACTGTATGTATGTGTCTGTTTAACTTTTTCTTACCTGGAAGGTCATCTACCGTACCTCAGCCATATTTAGATTTTTGTGAGAATCTTTGCACTTAAAAGCAGTTTGGAGGAAGATTGATAGAGTATATAACTGATGAAATATCAATGTTTTACTGTGTTACGATTTTGGCATGGTCTTCCAATGGATCGCTAGCATACCTTCATTCTAAAAAGCATACGCATTAGAAAGGCTTTTTTGTTAGTTAGCTGACACTGCACTCCACCCTTTCTGTAAATGAGGCTGTGATATCGTAGTTCAAAGCAGCAGCGGATCATTACTGCAGTCCGCCGTGTGAACGCAGACCTCTCCTTATCCGATCCCAAACAGTGCCTCGTCTGCGTCTGAGCGTGTCTGTCCTTCCTGGGTTTTTATTATCAAAGCGCAAGACACAAAACAGTCTGTGCATTTTGCTGCTTTAATCTTCTTACAAAGAACCACTGGCCGTCTCCTCCTAGAAATCACGTCACACATGCGGCTGTGATTGTCTGTTATTAATTGGTTCTTATGCACACCCCCAGAAACGGTGGGGTTTATTTGCAGCTGAAGCAAATAATTGTTTCTATCTACAGATGGTGGCAACCTGCCTGAACCACCTGGTTTCACCTGAGGATGGCGCGCTCTTGGCAGACACTGTCAAAGGTCATTAGCCTCCTCTGCACTCCTTTTACAACGGGAGGAGGAAGGGAAGAGGGATGCAAGTGGAAAAATATGGCTCGGTTAGACAGATTCACCATCTGCTCCCACACATAACCACGGATTTACTGTAGCTGGTATACACTCGTGTACTGAGCCCAGGAGAATAACTATAGTGCAGGTCCGTCCTGAGCTGTGTAACAAGGAATACGACAGACAATTATGAAGCACTTAAAATGAACAGCAAGTACAAGGGAGGAGATTTAAATAAAGAGAAGTATTTGGGGTTGAGAAGTCTCTCAGTGCTACAAGGATGTCCCTAGAATTTTGTAAACATCATAGAAATTTCCCCACATGCTGAAGTGCACACACTTTGGACACGTCTTTGTACACCGTGTTCACACACAGCAGGTGATGGCATCTCTCTGCCAAAGGTTCTCTGTGTTTTCGAGCCATCTGTCCACTAGGGTGTCACCCTCAAAGTCATCGCAGTGATGGGAGAGGGCTGGGTTGTTGCCGTGCTGCAGAAGGCATCATCGTCACACCACTGACCCATCATGTCACTGCGATCTAACTATGAGGAATCAAAGACACGCAGAGGAATGATGATTAATGAGGGAACAGAGAAGAATAGTTTGTGTGAGAGTGTGCGCGGGTGGCTGTTGACAGAACACGGCCAAGACAGAAATTAAGAATACCATGTTGCCAATGGTGATAACATCTCAGCACACATGAACAGAAAATAAACCCCTTGCATCAAGTGTTTTAACTTGCAAACCTTAGTTATGTGTACAATTTCAATTTCCACTGCATAATTCAAACGAGTGAATACTTGCAGTCACTGAATCAATATAATCTGATACTGTCTCCAAGCCTGCTAAAATAAAAACTGAAAAAAAAAAACATGCTTACACTATAACATATGTGTATCATGTAACCAACATGACACCTGCTCCGCCTTGAGCTCATATGTATTTCTGTCAATAAGTGGACGGTAATACTCATCATGATCCCTCTTTCGCTTCTGAAACAGCCTTTCCGGTCACCACAAAACTACTCGATACACCACGCACCATTTCTCAGTGTCAAATTCTACTGCCCTGCTATGCTCTATAATACAATACGTTAGCTGGCGGGCGTAATCGTGTCCTCCGCTTTAAACTTTTCCACAGTTTCCAAAAGGCAGAAGTGCATCACAAGCCAAGAGCCTTGGAGCTAAGCGATACTGAATGGACCTCGACAGCCTCCTTTGGACAGCACCCTGTGTGGGTAGTGGGCTGACCAGGTGATTACAGATAGTTATGGTAACAGGAAGCCACTGCTGTCAAAATGCTATGAGCAAGATGCTGACCCAGACTGATCCTGATCCTGTACTGTGCTATACTTTTTTTTTCTGGTGGTACAGTGCTTGTTTGTCTAAAAGGGGGGGGGGGGTGCAAAGTGACAAAATCCTAACTGCAAAATGTTTAACAGCATGTGCAGAGCTCTGAATTTCCTCTAAAATCCATTTGCTTGGTGGATAGTGATTATAGACAAGGCTAATTACAGTCGAGCGGAAATGTAAGGCAGTATACGTACCCATTCATTACACACACAAAGATACTGACAATGTGCTACTTTGTTTCACAGTCCGATGAAGGAACAAAGGGCTTTCTATTACAAAAATACAAATTCTGGGCCAGGAACCATCATCTCCACCACCATGTATACAACAAGCACAAACTATACAACAGTGACAATTCTGCACTGCTGATCTTTTCTATTTCCCTCTTTCAGCAACTGCAGCTGCTATTATCAACTCATGGGAAGAGCAATTTGATTATGGATGTCCTCAGATGAACACAAAGACGTGTGTGCTGGTGGTGTATATATTAACAGTTACCTGCTGCTGTGACTGTTTGGCAGAGAGGGTAATAAAATTGCCGATAAAAGCCACATCTCAGATTTTTCTAAAGGTATTAAGCTGGTGGTCGTTCGGACGCAGATACTAATATTTATGGTAAACACACAGAGATTCTAAAGAAACCTATCATCTCCCTACCATTCCAGTGGATGAACAGCAAATTAAATATAAATATGCCATCCTAGTCAAATTATGTAGAAAGAATAAAAATATGGAAAGAAAAAAAAAAAATCATCTCACCCAAAGAGTCTAAAAATGCTTTCTAAATATAGCTAAGTCTTAGTGGAACAATACCTCATCAGTTTTGAAACGCATGTGCGGTGTAATTACAAAAGTGCCTCCAAGCCTTCATGGGAAATGATACTTCAGATGCTGTTTGTCATGTTTTATCAGCTAATGAAATGACAAATAGAGCTGTACCACTTAGAGCAGACTGAATGCTGACACAGGCATTCACAGGATCTGAAAATGCACTTTTAAATGTAGAAACAGAAAGAAGAAACTGAAGGGAAAAAAAAGGAATGAATAAAATATCACAACATTTTCTTAAGTGGCTGCTTTGTACTATTTTTCAGTGCCTTAAAAATAGGTTTGAAGGTCAGCAGTACAAACATATATCTATTGTTTAGATTGTTTATTGAATAATCACCACACTGACATTTAACCACTGCATGAATTTCCTGTATCTATGAATCAAATTAAAATTAAATCACTGAATACCAAATGTATATCTGACATGTGGCTCAGATTATTTCCTTGTTGAAAATCAAGCACCACTTATGCTCACTTGAGGTATTTTGGCACATGCAGTTTCACTTCAATTGTAGCTGAGAAAAATACTGGAAAACCTAACAAAATAACGTCATGTACAAAATTTCCATGTAAATCTATGAGGATGGGTATCAGTTACTTTCACTAAAATTACTTAAATACATTATAACAAATTATTTATGACCCTCACAGTTACATTAATTATACATTAGGTACACATACAAGATGTCCGAGTGTTTCCTATGACTTTAATTGATGTGAACAATATGGGAGGGAATGTTCTGTTTTTTCCTATTTCCCCACCACCAAATTATAATAGAATACATTCTCTCTCTTACACACACACACACACACACACACACACACACACACACACACACACTACTTTCTTCACCTGTACAGATGAAACATAAACACATGTGAAAAAGAGATTATCCACAGGGAGACAAGACCTTGCTCACTGTTTATCATTCCTCTTCCTCCTTTATTACACCAGAAACCACAGTATCAGGGCAAGCCATTTCCCCTACAGGAATGTGCTTTTCTCTCCTTCAAACCTGCCTCTAATCATATCTGTCGCATCGCCAACCTCCCCATCTCACCTCCCCACCCCCCCCCTTTCTTTACTGGCACTGTCACAGACATCGACCCTGTCCCACCCCTCCCTCCCTCCCTCCTTCCCTTTCCTCATCCCCCAATCCATCTCATCACATCAACTCTGCTCTTCCACAGGAGCACCTCTCTCTCTCTCTCTCTCTCTCTGCGTGCCATCCTCCCCATTGTCTCCCCACCCATCCCCTCACATCGGAGTCAGTGGCCACCCAGCAGGGGGATTCATCACAGCAACCAGGCAGCCACAATCAACATTGCCAAGCAAGCACGCACACACACACACGCACGCACGCACGCACGCACGCACGCACGCACACAGCCAATTCAACAGAGAAAACAAGACTAAGACAAGCGTTTTACAATGACGGATATAGCAGATAATTGGTGGACTATAACCTGCCCAACATACATGGGCAGATCTATTATTTTGTTCTGTTTATTCTGTTCTATTTTGATCATTGTTTCCTTGAACATCAACCATTCACTAAAGACTAATTTGAAGACAGATCCTAAATGGACAGACTCCCTGTAAGCAAGTGCAAAAACATTATTTCTACAGACCAAATCTATACACTAAAAATTGTTATATTATGAGGCTACAAGGCAAATAAAACTATTCTTTCCTTCTCAAGCCGTCTGTCTCATCTGAAGCATGACCACTTCTTTAGTTCGCAAAACCGAGTACCGTTTAAGATGACAGACTGCTGACCGAGGACTGACCGGTCCAACAACACCCACCTTCTCTACGTTTTCCACCGTGAAGTCCAGGGCGTCCGGTGTGGCTGCTATCCTCCCCGGCGTCTCCATAACTCCGCTGACACGGAGCTGTCAAATGATCAAAGAGGAGCAACACAGTCAGCCTATGTTAAACGTCGCTTTCTAGAAAAGTGCCGTTTCCATATTATTTCAACAGTCGTAATCGAAATGTATAAGTTAGCTAGACGATATCACAAATTTGGGTTTAATGATAACACGAGAAGCTAACCGGCAAGCTAACGTTAGCTCGCCTCACTTGACAGCAGGCTAGCTGATGCTAACCTACACTATAGAAAAATACTATAGCAACGGCTATGCTAATGTCAACTAGCTAACGTAGCGATGCGCGTAAATTGACGCTACCCAAGTGACAAATTTAACCAAGCGAGACAGCTATAGTAGCATTTTCAGAGTCTGACAGCATGATCAAAACAATGCCGTCTACGTGTATTATTTCTAGGCTATCTAGAGGACCGATATTTTCACACCTTTCTGTCCTGCGACGTTATGAGACGATGCTGGCAGCGCGCTGCCGCTGTTCTGCCTCTTCTTGCTGCGTTCAGGCGCTGTGGGAAAAATCGTAATCGCAGCGTAACTGCCTAGGGACCACCCAATAACACGTACAGCGACTTACCAAAATATTAAAGGTGGAGAACAAAACGGAATAATTTGTAAGAGCTTTACTGTTATATATTATCAATTAGTTATGTATTCTTGGTCGGTGCCGTTTCTATCTTGTTCATTGTTATATTGTTTAGATTAAACAATTGCTATGTTATGTTTCAGTCCGTTTTGTAACTGAAATTTGAAAGCAACAACCCGTTTTTCCTTCATGTCGTATGTGAACATTTGAATGCGGCATTTCTCCCCTCTGCCCAATGAAAAGTCATCCTCACGTTATAATGATGCAACAATTCTAGGGGTAATAAAACTTAAGGCTATTACGTTAATAAAATAATAATAATAATAATAATTATAATATAATCTTCTTCCTTCTTCTTCATCATCATAATCATAAGTACTGTACTTTTCATATATTTTTCAGTATTTCATATGTACTTTTCACCTACCGAATATGAACCTTTTAAAAAATTGTAGTACCCCCACATGCGTCTCACATACCCGAAAGTATTGGAGTATTCAAAACGTGCAAAAATAATTAAAAACAGCCTATTATCATGTGTAGCCTACAGTATACTTACAGAAAAAAAACATACAGTATATTAGCATATATTGAAAAATATAATGCATTATGAAAAAATACACGTGAGTATAGGATGGGATCATATAGTATGGTCCTATATGTTAAGACCACATTTTTATTTTAATTCTCAGGCATTACTACCGACTATATATTGGCCTTTGTATTTTTTAGACATGGTGAATATATGGAGAGTGCATGTATATGTTTTGTACATATCATAGCATGCGTATGTTATGATTTTGAAGACAAGATGATGACAATGTTAGCAAAAAGTACTAAACACATTATATGCTATAGACACAATAATCAAAGGCAACTAAACATTAGTATCACTGAATTGAAAACAACAGTACTTAAGATAAATCAAGACATCCTGTGATCCTGGAGGCATATTGAGTGAAATGGTGAAACAAGACAGAAATTTTTCACCTAGCTGTTCTCCAATGATTCAGCCATATTCTTTATGTGGGCTGTACCTCTTATATTCAATGTGACTGTTGACAGGCTTCTAGAGAAGTGTTGCTTATAGCGTTCATTGTCTTGATGAGTCAAGAATCAGCTGTAGAGCACCAGCGCCTCCCTGTGGTTGGCTGAAGACATCACACTGTAGAAAGCGCCAGCCGTGCAAAAAAAGCGATGATGATATACAACACAGTAGTGATGTGTGTGTGAGTGTGAGGATCCAGCCAAATAACTGACTCAATAACCCTCAGCATGGCAGACTCCATGCTGATTTAGACTTGGTTTTATTAACTGATTAATTAGTTACTTTATATACAGTCTGGTACACACATATAACATGATGATTCGCAAAACATATGAAAAAGAACTGAAAAAGATCCTTAATTTCGCGCATGCTCCTATAATACACTTATAATAATGAATAGTTAATAAATATACTATAAACATATTATAAATCCCCACTGTTCTTCAGTTCTTGTCATATCACAGGATTAAAAAGAACAAGAGTTGAGTTTTCTTGTGAAGTTGTATTATTTTGATATAGCTGCATGCCCTTATGTGCTGTGTGTGTGTGTGGGTGGGTGGATGTTAGACTTTCTCCTGAATACGCGTCATGGCATGGCACAGAGTCAGAACCGCTGACTATTTTGAACAGGGAACACGTGGCACTGTTTCTGGAGAGGGGAAGAGAGAGAGAGAGAGAGAGAGAGTAGAGAGAGTCGAGCGCGCCCTCAGGACGCACACACTCCTCCTTCAGTCCTTCCAGCCACGCATACACTGGCAGAGCCGCTGTTGTCTGCTGTGGGTAGAGACAGTACAGTAGCCCAGGATTCTCAAACTACTCCATTAAAGTCTCGGATCGGAGAACAAGAGAGACCTGCCGACAGCCGACATTTGTTTAGGTGATTTTCTGACTGCTGGCAGAGGACAGAGATGATGGAGAACAAACTCGGGATTGCTCTTTGTGCGCTGCTGCTCATTAATGTGGGATCTGCTGAGCAAGGTAGGTAGCATTTTGTTTTTGTTTATCCCATCTTTTGATGTTGGATTGTTTGCCAGTTGGATTAGAGCACACCTCTAATTTGTGGTAAAACTGTCAGACTGGTTTTCTGTCATGCGCACACGCACAGAGTCGTGTTTCCATCACTTACATTGACTCACATTCATTTCCTGCGACCATAACCTAACCTTAAACTTCAACTAAGTCTTCACCTTGAAATTTAATGATTTACATTATGGATATTTGCTTTTTGTTGCCAATAGGGGGGCAAGTCCCCACAGTGTGACTGTGTGAGCAGATTTATGTCCCCACAACATGAGTAATAAAAGTACAGATGTTATAGTCACCTGTGGTGACAGAGCTAAAGTGAGCTTACACTACAACAAAAAGCCTACAGTGTTTCTCCTTGTTACACCATAAAGAGACAGCTGAGCGTGAACAGTCGAATTCCTCTCGTGTGTTTTCTTTCAACCTCCCTCAAGATCAGAGTTGGATGTGTTCTCGCCCACCTCCAGCCAAACCATTTCTCAGTTTCATACTCGCCTCATTTTATTTCAAATCACAGCTTTATTTAGACGTTTCTTTCTCAACTCAAGCCCCTGCTGTTTGCTTAAACAGCCTCTCACTTTATCTTTCACATCATTTTCCTCCCTCCCCCTCTTCTTCCTCTTTCTGCATGCATTACACTAACACATCCTGTATTTCACACTAACATTACCCACCTTCCGCTTTCTCTGCTACCTGTTCCCGTCTCTCCTCGTCATCCACCTCTTCCTACCTTCTCTTTCTTTTTTTCCATCAGCACCTCTCACATGAAAAGGAAAATGAGACTATTGACATTTGAAAAGATTTTATTGGGCAGAACTGTCCCATCAGCTCCTCAAGTTGAAATTCAAATGAATAGAAAACAGCACGTCTCCACTGGAGGACATTTATTGGCTGTAAATGAGCCGGGAAGTACATTGTGATAAATGACACCTCTAACTATGCGCAGCAGCGCACTGTCATTTCACTGGCTTCATACTAATTGGCTTGCCTCCGTAGTACAGTATGTAGACTTTATGATCAGGCTTTATGACTACAGTATGTTGACTCTGTTTGCCTGCATGTGCATTTAACATACAGTACAGTACAGGGGCAAATTAAAGCCTATTTTCTGATTTCTATTCAAATATGAAGTAATTGTCTTGTTTCTGTTGTCAGAGGCTCATGGCTCCAAGGAAAGGCAGAGATGGCAGTTAATTAACTTTCTCCATATCTATTCAAATCTCCTGTTTCTGTCCAGAAAAATAAATTGCTCTGAGCCTCTCTCTGCAATGAAAACTTATAAATATCAAATCTATCTCCGTTCTTACTTGTTATGCTGTACATTCAAAAAGCCTTTTTTGTTTCACATTTACGCTACTTATTGTAGACAATTTATTGGCAGACGCTTTTGTCCAAAGCGACGCACAAATGAGGAGTAGCTCAGCTGGCCTCCTTTCTAACTAAACAATCACATTTTTTTGCTCCTCTAGAAACACAAGTTATCTAACTGCACATGTAACCCACACAAAACTGACCTATGCAATAACATACATATAATAACAAACCTAACTAACTTATTAATCTTAGATTTTTTTTCTCTTACATTATCGATCAATCTTATGTTGCTGACTCAATGTTTTGCCTATGTAATGTCAGAAGATGTGATGTTATAATTTCAGAGTCAAAGGTGTCTTTAAGTGTCTTATTTTGATTGATCAGCAGTTCAAATCCCGTAGCTAATCAGTATTGTAATAAATGACAAAGAAAAGCATTACATCATCACATTTGAGAAGCTGAAACCAGCAAATCTTTTGCCATATTTGCTTAAAAAAAATGACTAAAATAGTTGCTGATGAATTTTCTGTCCATCAACCAATCGATTAACTGACTACGTGTTGCAGCTCTAATGCAGTATAATAATAATATATAGGTCTGGAAAAGAAGATGACAGGCTAGAGACGTGACGTGCAGTTTGGGGTCATATAACAGTTGGCAGTAAACACCTGAAATAAGTGCAGATGAAAAGGCCACAGACAACATGCTCAGAGCCGCCTCACTCTTCTATTTGAGGACTGTCACACATGACAATCAGTTCAGTGATGTGCATGTGTGTGTGTGTTTGTGTGTAAAGTATGTATGCACTTTCTATTTTATTATCTCCTTACTTTATTTAACCCTTCTCCTGATGAATTATTTGGTATTTCATTATTGTCAGTATCATCTTTGTGTTCTAATGCATCCTATGATACGTTCTTATGTCTTGGGCCTGTTGTATGTATGCTTACTGAAAGAAAGCTAATTCTGTGTTACTGTAATCTTATATCTCATAAAATCACAGGATATCTTTGTTTTGTATGGTTTGTTGAATAACAATAACATTTTCATCGCAAAAAAAAACCACATGCTGTGAAACTGTGGTTGTGGGTGTTTTACAGCTGCAGTTAGATGGGTTTCACACGTAAGGTATTACTGACAGGCACTTCCAGCACTGAGTGTAGAAGCAGACATCTGCTTGCAGAGAAACGGTTGGCTGTTCCTCTTAACGGCAGGGTCAAGAAGTGAGCAAGAGCTATTTCCCCAGGTACATGCTGCGCCGGTCTGAAAAATTCTGAGTAAGACCCTGTAAGATCTGGAGAGAGCGGCTGGAAACAGTGGCTCTCTGTATAAATCCACTCTGCACACACACACACACACATACACACAGAGAGACACACATATATATAGAAAAACAGACTCCAGCATTTGACCTAAGCAGCTCTAATAGAGCTCAAGTGAGGGAACAAGGCCAGTATTATACAGCCAAGCACCTCTGTCTATTTATGTGTCTGTTTTCATATCATTTAGAGTTCAAACTGGTCTCTCTCTTTCTGTGTGTGTGCACTGATGAACCGTATGAGTGATTATGGAGGTAATGAAAGGCATCATGGCAGTGTGTTACTGAGCAGTAATGACATTACATTACATTAGTGCTCTGGTCTTCATCAAAGGGAAGTAGGTAGAAACAGAAATGAAGACTTGTACAATAGTGCTAGAGAGATCCAGAGCAGGGGAGAGAGAGAGAGAGAGAGAGAGAGAGAGAGAGAGAGAGAGAGAGAGAGAACGAGAGAGATTGAAGGTCTTCATTAAAATGATATTACTTCAAAGACCAGAAATTACTTACAGTACATCTCATGTGGGCTGTAGTTGTCCTTTTCTGTTTTACGTTGTACTCTGAAATTATGTTTTACGCACAAGTGTTGTGTTTCATTGTAATTCTCAGTGTCCATTAAATTGTTCCCAAACCTGGTGAGTTTGCACAAGATAAAATTGAGGGGTTGTGAGGTATTATTAAGATGGGAAATAAGGAGAAAAACACATTTTTGCTACATTAATTATGTTTTCTAATGACCTTTCTCCTCCAACTTTTGCTTCTTTTTTTTTTTTTTGCAATACTAGATAGTTTTCGCTCCTATAGGCCTCCAGGGATTGTGGGTAGATTTTGCTTCACTTTTAAGGGTGCATTTAGCTCCCAATATGCTAAAAACATCTGGATTAGGAAATTTAATATGACGTGATCTTCTTTCCTAACAACTATTATAAAGCTACACTTAAGCAAGACACTAAGCCCTTATGTTCTCAAGTGAAGCTGCTCACTGATCGATACCACAAGACTGTGGTTATACTGAGCATGCATTTATTAAAGAGCTGCACTGTTTTGATGGGAAATACACAGTCAGATACATTTTCCTGGATAAATAATATGTGTGTATGCATTTGCCAGTTTTAATAATTGCTGTTTGGATGAACGCTGGCCTGTGTTGACTGATATGCATCTGATTAAATCTGATGGTTTTGGGATGTGTGCACAGACTGTTGCCCTGTGTTTACTTGGAAAAAGTTGTTAATGACTCTGAAGACATCGCTAGGAATTGACCATAATTAACCAAATTTGGCTCTGTCCCCCCCTCATCAGATAGCCACACTGCCTCCCCCACCTCAAGGAGTCCTATCGGCGTTGAGGTCACACCCAGCACCCCGGCTGCAGACTCTCTACCTGGTTCCAGCCTCAACCAGACCAGTCATGCTGCTGCTTCATCTGCACTAAATGGCTCTGACACAAACATAAGATCTAATGGTAACACGACTACAGATGGAGAAACCACCTCTGTGACACCCCAGCTGAAGGCAAATGGTACTTATTTATACTCCTGTGTTGATAGCAACACGTTGTGGAGTGACATTTTTGAAATGAAAAAAAAAAAAAGGTGATATGACGTTGGGCTTATTGTTTTTGTGTGTCTGAGGTTTCCTAGTGGGGAAGTTTTTTCGCACTTCAGAAGAATTTAGTAGGAAACCCAGCAGCAGGCGGCTCAGAGTTTAGGAGCTATATTTAGCAAAGGCTTTATCTCTGTTCCCTGTGTCCAGAAGTGGAGCACAGAGTGAGTAGACTCACTGTGACAGGGTTAAAGTCATGTCAGAAACACAACACAGGCTGAGACAGAAACCTCAGTCTAATCTATAACCCCCCCCCCCCCCAAAAAAAAACAGGAAACAGAAAACACGTCAGAGACGGTGTCAGACAAAAGTAGAGGAGGCGAGGTAATCGGTCGGGAGAGCAACGATGAAATATACTCTGAGAAAAGTTAGTTCAGACGAGATTCAGATGGTGTTGACAAGAGAGGAGAAGTGATTAAATGCAGTGTGACTTTTCACAAGGGGGTGAGAAAGGTAGAAGTGAAATACCCCCCCCCCCCCAGACACAAACTCTCTCTCACGCATACTGATGCTGGTTCACACATTACACTCATAAACATATTCACTGGCTAGCACATATTTTTAGTCTCTTGAAGTTTATATTAGAATACCATTTGCATATACAGAATTGAAAGGCTCGGTATCTCAGTGGTTTCTAGCCATGCAGATATAGTTTTGGTTTTATGTAAGATATATTCGTCTTTTAGTTTGCTGCCTTCTCCCAAACACACTGAAGTTTTGTGGATTTTTTGTGGTGCTCACAGCACTGAAAGAATTACGCCTAACCAGACTAAGAGTTGACAAACATGCAGGCAGCTCAGTGAGGCTGTACTTAGTCACAGCTGAGGATGGCATTGAAGAAAAATGAAGGGGTCACCGTACAATTCATCCTCTGGGAAGCATAAATGTCTGAACAACATCAAACCAAACAAGCAAGCAAGCAAAACTTTACTTATGTAGCAAAAGGTGGAAGCACAACGTGCTTCACAGAGCGTGAGCTGCCACAGAAGTTGCAGCCACAAGAACTACGTGGACCAGATAAAACATTAGACGTAAGTAAACACAACTAAAACAAACACATAAATAATACATGTGAGTTAAAAACCATTCAGAAAAATTAAGACCAGCAAACCAGACTACAGAATGCCAGTCCATCTAAAAGTTGTTGAGATATTTCCATCTGGACCAAAATGGTGAACTGACCGACAGACAGACCGACATTGCCATGCCTAGAGCCATGCCATTAGGATGGCTAAAAATAAACAGCACATCTGTTTCCAGAGAAAATGTCCATGTTACTGATAACCCACAGAACACAGAGTCAACAGCTTTCGTAGGGACTATTTCTTTGGTAGAAAGAGGTTCCAGTGAATTTAAAAAGAGAAAGTTGTTGTTCATTGTATCGGAGTGGAGGCAGAAATCTCAGAGACAGATTTTATATAACCTGGACAAATAAAAGCAAAACTGTCTGCATGGCTAGATACCACTCGAGAAGTGTAAGTAAATATGTTGATTTGTAATTTTGGCAAAGTGACTCTTGAATGCTTCACATTCTCCTGTCAGGCACTTCAACACATGCTGAATATGCACAGACATCAGAGCCCAGTAGAATTACAGCATTTTGACAATAACACTCTCTTTTTTTCTGCCCATGCTGCTTTCTTTCCCTCCCAGGCAACAATAAGACCCTGACAGATCATCCAACATCACAGCCTCCAAGTCCCCGTTCTGAGAGCCACGCTCCCACCTCTCACGTTCCCTCTACCTCCACTGCTGCCAGCCCCACAAACACAACTCACAGTGCCCCTGCAGACACATCAACCACCACACCCCCCTTAACCACACCACACATTTCTGCCGCCGTACTTCCTGACTCCATTACATCGTCAAGCCAGCCCACTCACCCCGAAACGCACTCACCCACTTCTTCCCCAACACACGAATCTGCCATTACGACTGCCAGGACCCAGACCACTTCAACACTAAGCACCAGCTCCTCCCAAAAGCCCCCTAATTCTCAGCCGCCGACGCTCCCGCCACAAGCAAACACTTCACAGTCTGACAGGCCTGTTTCGGTCAGTGAAGTCCACCCCAAGAGTACCATCACCCCGCCAAGCGGCACCTCCACCCAGGCCAAAGCCCACGTGGACACCCCATCCCAGCTCAACGTTGGGGGCGACAGTAAGTGCATAATATCTTCTGTGTTGGTGTATAAATTTGTTGTGGACTATTCACTGCCTGGATATTAACAGAGCCGAAGTGAATCAGCTTAGCAACAAAGGCGACGCTGTTCTTTGTTTTCGAGCACAAGACTTCTGCACACACACGACACAAACACACACCACGCATCCCCCGTCTACATCTTCTACAAGTACTGTCACCACCAACCACTCCACAATCATGGCTCTGTTTGGGAGAGGGACAGAGGCAGTCATGAGACTCAGGCCTCGAGCCTCATTCTCTGTTTTTCTTCGTTCCTCTGACTCTCTCCCTCTCTGTCCATCCGCTAAATTACAATATACGTCTCTATATCGATTCTGTGCATAAACAGTATATAAATACATTTTATATTTCCATATCTTTTTACAGGATGTTACTGCAAAAGAAGGAAAAAACTGATAAACTCTTCTCAGTTGACCAGCCTGCTTTGACTACAGTTCAAATATAAAAATCCTCTCACTCTGTGTGGTTTTATTAGGCCACGCTTGGCACTTTGCCGCTTTCCATTAGCTTAAGGAACCACTGCTCTGTGGTTGTTGTTACTTTTGACGAGAGGATATAAAATACAGCTAAGTTTACAAAACAGTCTTCCATAGCAACATCCATACACAGAAATACACGGCAAAAAAACACAAACTCCTCCTGCACAGAAATATACAAACACAGAGAGACATCAACATAGAAAGGTCAAAAGTTATGATGCCTCTAGTGATTAAACAGCAATCTGTGCTCAGGAAAACTGAATAATACTGTACGGTATGCACATACAATATAAACTGCTTACTTATAATAATAAGAAAAAAGAAAATCTTAAAAAGACGCTATATAAATAAAGTTCTTTGTTCATCCATGAGCCCAAGTACAGGCAAGTTTAACATCACCATCCTGTGTTTGACATTTCTGTCCAGAGCTACATGATGAATGCTCGAGCTGCTGTGTCTATATTTAGATCCAGTCACAGCTTCAAACGACCATTTAAGAAACTGTGTTTCTGCTGTTTGCACCATGTTAGGTCAGAGTTAAATCCACAGTAAAACCACACGATGCCAGCTTGTTTACTTGGGGTACAGCTTGTTTTAGAAGAAACGTGTCCCCCTGTGTTTTTGCTCCAGCAGCGATGGTCCACAAGTCTCCCACATTAGACCCCCTCCTGGCTGGCCTGGTGTCAGCCTTCATCATCACTGCTGTCATCATCACTCTGCTCCTCTTCCTCAAACTGCGACGGAGAGACAACAGACCAGAGTTCCGCAGGCTGCAGGACTTACCTATGGTGAGCACCTCTATCAACACCTTCAGTACAGCCGCAGTAGAAATAGTAGAAATTTAGTAGATTTTATTAATGACTTGACTATTGATAAGATATGAATGCATTAGTTAATCAACCATTCATGAAGCCATTACTTACAACGTATAAACTGTTTATAAAGGGTGACTTACGAGAGAGTGGTACCATAAAATCGATAGCATTGTCTGAAGATTTTGTAAATATATATACATCAGCTCTTATGGTACTCATTTTTCCTGTGTAGGACGATATGATGGAGGACACACCGTTGTCCATGTACAGCTACTGATGGAGGCATGACTGAACTTCTGGCACCCAAATACTCTCTACGAATCCAGGCTCCCGCCACAAGGGTTGGACCTGGTCTCTCTTCCTTAATCTGCACCAAATAGAGAGAGTCCTGGGTAGGTGTAAGCAAATTTCTGGGTTGCTTTAATTTATCCAGATGATTGAGATGTAGGAAAAGACATGATGGAAGCTGCAATGGACAATGAAGACATCACCCACGTCAGGGTCCTTTTGGTAAATGTCTATTTTGGTGTCTGTAATTACAAATTGAGCCAGTGCCTCTGTTCATTACTACGCTCTTTATATTTTTCAGCCCATCTTTAGGGGTTTGGGGTTGTATAATGTATTTTGATTTCCCTAGAGTTGAAAAGGGTAGGTGTAAAGCAGGAGGCAACATCATTAGTCGTAACCATCACTGGGATGGTTCACACCTGGACACGGATTCAGCCTGTCCTGCCAGACTCTTACCTGAGGGCACTGGCCTATTTCCCTTTATCAGTTAATGTTGTAAAGTCTGGCAGAAAAGATGTCTTGTAGTATGACGAAGAGGCCAGAGAAGTGAAATGAACATAACAAATGGCCTGATTATAGTGTTAATGTGGTTGCACTTTAGTTTTTCAAAAATGGAAAAAATGGACAAATATTTTTTTTTTTTTTTTGTGTATGAGAAAATTTGAGTTTTGTGCTTGTACATAAGTGCAGGCGTAGCTGTGTGTGCGTTTGTAAGTGTATGTGCAGGTGTGTGAGTCTGTTAAAGGTGCATGTATGGTTTTTTGGAGGCATGGCAGGGGTTATTTAAGAGTTCGTTGTTTTTTGTTTTTTTTTTGTGTTGAAGGTTCTGCTGTTCTTAGGCCTGAGTTTGACATGTGCAGTGTGATTTTTTAAAGTTTTTTCTTTCCTGGGGTCTTCAGTCCAGGAGAGAGTGCCTTACACATTTTTATTCGTACCAACTAGGTCAACCAGTCGTTCCCAGTACTGTGTGTGACTCAAATTTAACCGCACACGGAGTGCAAGGTAGCTGCTCTGACTTGCCTGTGTTTGAAGACTAGCCTTGAGCGTGTTCCCCAAGAGGCACTCATTCAAACCATGACAGTTGCAGACTGAAATTGGCCAGTGGCTTTTCCACACAATGTTAGCATTGTCATGTGCATTGTAAATACTACTGATGATTGCACCATACAAAGACAACGTTACGAAACTCAAACTCCTTATCTTAGCTGCTGCTTCAGCGTTCACCAGACACAAACATATTGAAAATGTTACATGGACTGACCCAACAGCACCTTGTTCTCGGTAGGCAAGTTCACAAATATTGCAATGATTATACTGTGTATCAGCCTCGCTGTATATTTGCTTTGCAAATGTGCAGGAAATGTGAGCGGAAATGAGACACATACGGGACAACAGAACAACCCACATCAAAACATATGTTGCTCTTTATTTGGAAAGGAGCCTATGTAGCAACGCAACAAGGTAGCTACTGATTTAATAAGCCACCTGAAATAAAGCTTAGAAATAAAGCTTATGAATTGGAGCTAATATTTGAGTTTGATATTTAATCTTTGTACCATGAACAACTACAGATGGGTGACAAATTAAAGGGAAAAACCAACAAAGTGTTGGGCCACCATGAGCCTTCAGAGGACAAGTCTCTGCAATGCTACTAGAGATGAACACCATTCTTCCAAAAGATTTTTGTAGTTTGGATGATGGTGGTCAAACTCATTGTTGTTCAGTTGGGTTGAGATCTAGTGACTGTGAAGGCCATTTTATACAATTTACATCATTTTCATACTCACAGAAGCTTTCAGTGAACCCTAATTTTTCTCCGTCACCCATCTGTTCATCCAGTTCTAATCTAAATTATACACCTGAGATTACTGATGTTAGTGTTAAAAATAATCTGTGATGTCCTGGATTTGTCCCTTTCTTTAAGTGTCACAAGTGTCCTGATGCATAGAGGCTTTATTGCCAGATGTGGATTATGAACTGTTGGTGTTTTATGATTAAAGGTATTTTGAATCAATCTCATTTGCATTTCCTGATTCCTATCTCAGACTTCTGCTCTACAGGGAGTAGTAAACTTGACCTCCAACAGACAAAAGTGCAATACGAGTGCATCGCCGATCTATAAAAAGGAACCACAGAAAGTCAAGCTCCTCTTTTAACTTTTACACAAACTTTTATTGTTGAGAAAACACACAAAAACATTTGCTTTACAGACCTTCAAGTGAATCAGTGCGCTGCTTTACTGCAGCACCATTGCACAATACTTGGCAAATGCAATAAAACTGCAGTAGAAAGGTCTGATTCATCCGCCATTATCTTGCCACAATAACAAATACATGAGCCTTCTTTATTAAACGTCTCTTCAACCACAATATTAACAGTATAAAGAGAGCATGTTAGAGGAGGTTTGTGAAAACACTGTTGTGTACTACTGCGCCATTTAATGTTTTCTAGAGGGACTTTTATTGACTATAGAGACAATCCGTCTTGTTAGATATGCTGCATAGTGTCTGTGGTCACTTACACCACCCAAGCCTCCACCATCCACACCCCACTGCACACCTAACCTACCCATCAGCTCCCCCATGGCTCTGCACTGTGGTCTGAGAGCCTCGGGGTGGGGGTGTCTGGATGCTGAAATATTTAACAGCTTGACACTAAGCCTGGCACAGTGTGACTCATGTCAGACATAACAGCATAAAAGGGACTCTTGACTGTCTAAACTGAGCTGTGTTTATGGAGATCACAGAGGAGCTGGAGTGTGTGTAGGTGTCTTGACTTTGTTTATGGCTTTTGATTCCTCTTTGCCCTCACTTCACCCGCAATGCCAGGAATCAAAATCCATCCCTCATCAGATTCCTACTGGATTGAAGAGTGCATCAGGAAGAAAAGCCCATTAAATATCCATTACTCTACTACACAGAAGAGTGTAGCATTTCATATAATACCATGATCACTAAAACTTTAGAGGTAAAACGTACCTTGTGAACCTTTACACCAGTGATCAAAGTGCAATTTAAAGTTAAAATTCAATTTGTTTGTTATATAACAAATAAATTCATTCTAAAATACCAACTTAAAGCAATATAATCATACTGTGGGCTCTGTTTTTGCAAATCAGTGTTGCACTCTGCAGAGCACCGTGATCAGTCGTGCCTTCTTATGACGGGTAGAGCTGAAAGTCCTGCCAGATTCTTTCCCAACCCTTAACCACAGCAAACCTTTACCTAACTGCAACAATTTCTAATCATAACAAAACTAAACGTAACTATTTTAATCTTGTGCCTAAAACTAAACCTTGTGGTTTAGTGGGCCAATCACAGTGCCTCTGCCCGTAACTCTGGTTGGACCCATAATTTATTGTCAGTGGTGCGCATCACAGAGGGTGTGGCAACAATTAAAGCATTATACCCTTGGCGGCAACTGACTACCATGATTTCGTAGTTAAAGGTTCAGGCCCAGTCAAGCTTACAGTGAGAACCAGTGTGTGGCTTGCAGAAATGCTACTTCGCTGGTACAAAGCCCCGCCATCATGAAGAGAGTTGTTTTCTCAATGAGAGGCTCTCACAAAGCATCTGAGTTCTTTAAACAGCTGCCTGTCTCCTCAGTTTGTTCCCAGGATCCTATCAGTCTGCACATGCGGAGACAGTTACAGCGGATTATTTAAGGAGAATTTGCCGCTATCACAGTTTTCCACGGTTTGTATCGTCCTTACAGTCCTCGACCTCTAGCAGATAACACTAACGTGACTGAGGGGGAGAACAATGCTTTGATGAATAGTGTTTGAAACAAAGAGACCAGTTTGTATTTGCTGAATCTTTTGGTGGTTTGTTTTTGTGGTAGGAGGGGGTTAGGTGTGTCACACAGGACCAGAGGGTGTAAACGACGACTAGACAAGTGATTAAAAGTCAATTAAAAAATTATTAACCTGATAGTCTAACACTGCAATCTGTCCCTAACACTTCTGTTATTCTTACAAATAATTGTTTAAGAATAGCATTTGAGAATTTCCCAGAGAGAATTTCATATTCAAGCAGGTCTGGCAAGAAACAGTAATAACATCAACTAGGAAGACTTATTTACGTGTTGTTATTTTATGTGCCAAAGTCTACTGCTAATGTCATTCTTCACTTCCTTTCCCCTTCCTTTGGGAACACATAGGAAATAAGTCATGTGGCTGTTTGTGTTCTCCTGACTATTTCTTTTTAGTTATTACAACAGGGCTGTAACTCTAAAATGCACTAATCAAATCAAACTAAAATAATACATTACAGTATTAATAATAATTACATAAAAGTAATAAATAGATTACAGTAATAATACATCTCAGGTAGTGTATTGTAGAAGCTGAAAGAAATGTTGCTGACTCCTTCCCGAGTCAAAAGACAGAACTTCACCTTATAAAAAGATCAGAGGTCATTAAAACTTAGGTCAGATCCTAAATCTGGGTTCAAATCCTCATCAAGGAGATCATCACCACCATCATCATCATCATCATCCTCATCCTCCGGATCAGTTCCCAGACCAGCAAAGTCGCTCCGTCTGGACTGAACACTCAGACGCACTCGAGGCTTCTGATGAAGAGCTAGCAGAGGTGAAGAGCAGAGAAGGGGCAGTTAATGCTTGTGTGTCTGAGTGATTGAGTGCCTTTTTGCTGTATTACCATGTGGGATTACTATAGGTTGGAAGACATTCAAATGTTTTCCCATAACAACTGTGAACTGGTATGAGTGTGTGTGTGTGTGGAAACAATTGCCAAATTAGCCTGGCTTCCTGGGCCCAAAACACTCTGGGAAACATTTAGGGCTGAGATTGTAATCTCTTCCGGGAACATCAACTTTCTGTTACAGTAAATCTCAGGGGTGAGCAGTGCATGCATGCACTCACACACACACACACACACACACACACACGGGGAACCAAATTTCCCAAGAAATGATCAGCTTTGCAGAGACTGTTTGAGAGGAAATGAGAGCTCTACTGCTTAATCTGCAGGCGGAGGAACACAGTAGCACTACAAACATGCTCGCAACGGGGCTGTACATCTCCAGATCATCTCCAGATTGTAGAACCTCCTCGTGTCATATTTTTAAAGGAATAGTTTGGCATTTTGGGAAGTACGTTTATTCTCTTTCTTGCCCCGAGTTAGATGTGAAGATCAATCCCACCCTCATGTCAGCTAGCTTGTCAGAAGGTACAAAATTTGCTCACCAGCACCTCTAAAGCTCACTAATTAAGATGTTAAATCTTGTTTAATTTGTACAAAAACTGAACTGAAAAGTGGAGTCTTGACCATCTGAGACTCCAGGACAGATATAAGAGTAGCATTGATTGCCTTATCTACCTCCCAGCGAGAATGTGAATAAGAGTATTTCTCCAAAATGTCAAACTACTCCCTTAGCAAACTGTATTCTGATATGGCAAACACAGAGCAGTCCTCCCTGCATTGAGTCAGATAGACTTGGATTGGTTGAGCCAGATGTGTGGGGGAGGGAAGGACGGGGAAATACATGTCCGATCTTGCTATAACCGTCATTAGTGTTTGCCCATCTGGTCCCCCACGTAACGTTCTTGTGTGATCCAATTGTCAGAACGTGTTGGTGGTGGAGTACATGGAGCTGGACAGAAGGCTCGTGAAAATGATAAAATGGAAACATGTGGCATTGATGACTCAGCACTCTGTACTATACGCTGTACCTGTAGGTGCATCAGACAACCATGCTTGGGCTCATTTTTCACCAAGAAAACATTCGTCCTCACTTGTGTCTTTGTCCTCCAGCCATGACAGATCGTCTGAGCTGACCTCAGCCAGGCTTGGGGTTGGGCTAAAGTCTTCAGAGTCAGAGTCCCGCTCCACCTCTTCAACTCTGACCCCTCTTCTATGGCTGCGAGGGAGTGCGAGAGGCGAGACACCTGGACCAAATGGGAAAACAAAAAACAAAAAGTCGTTAAATAGTTCAAACTGTGCATGTGTGAGAACAACAGAAAGGACAGTGACTTGCCTGATGTGTGTGCCGACAGCAAAGGTGTTGGTTCACCTTCTCGTAGAATTAGCCTCCTGACCTCGTCCTTCAGTTCCGACACAGTTGCTCTGTTGTGAGAGATTAATTGCAACAAACGGGAGATAATCTACAGAAAGGCTAGAGACATGCACACACATGCACACGCTCACCCATGTACCTGGTCTGGCGAACCTCTTGCTGTGTTTGAGAATAATGAGAGATAGTCTTTGCCAGATCGGTGCTGTGAGTTCTGTAGCTGTCTGTCAGCTCCTCTAGTGTCTGAGCAAAGCACACAAAAGGAATGGTTAAGGATCTGAAAGAAAACAAACAACACATTCACTAGCAAAACACAACCTGCGTGACACAATGCGTTTACCTTGCAGCTGCGTTCGTACTGTCTCCTGGTCTCTCTGGCCTCTGCCTGCTGGAGGAACACGTCCTCCTCCTGTCTCCCTGTTATGGGGCAAAGAGGGAGCAGATGTTGTGAGCAAGACTGCGCTTGCCTTTGCTTTACAGGCCAGCACTGGGCTTAGGACATGTGCAGTCCCGCAGAATCAATGTGAGGGTATGATTGTGTGTGTGTGTGTGTATGTGACTCACTTAGCCGTGCTTTTAGTTGGTCCACCTCTCTCCGCAGGTGTTCCAGCTCCTCTCGGCGGAGCTTTGAGCTGAAACTATGAAAAGAAAGAAAAAACTCTTGTGGTTTCTTTTCTTTCACACCTGTCCTCTGCAAAATGAAAAATGTCACCCACACACCACAAACTCTTTTTGAATTCTACCTCAGGTGTAAACATTTCCACGTCAATCATGAGCCGGACCTATCGTCAGTTTAGTCTGCAGTTACGCCCCCCAGCTCCACCCCTAATGCACCTCTCCTCCAGGTTGCCTAGCGACGTGGCTCTGGTGATGTGTCCCCGCAGACTGCTCAGCTCACGTCCAACCTCTCTCCTCCACTGCTCCATCCTCCTCTCTGCTCCTGGACTTTGTCCCCTCCTCGATTCGTCCCTCTCTCTTTCCCTCTCCCTCAGCTCTTCACGCAACCTGTGAACCTCCTCTGGAAAAGAAGAGAGGTTATTCTGAGGACGGGATTTTCTTTCCTTTACAAGCCTTGTGGATGAATCCGAATAATTTATTAATGTCTTTAATTATAAATGAGTATATTTTGCTTTTTCAGACAGAGGGGTGGGTAGCGAGGAGAGAAAGCACAGGAGAGAAAGCTCATGTGGGATGTCAACTTAGGACAGTGGTGAGGCAGCGTTTTTATACATCAATATATAATTGTACAACACATTTACATTTATTCATTTGGCAGACACGTACAAATGAAGCACAATCCAAGCCACAGTAGCTCAAGGATGGAATTAAATATGACATCTTGGCATAATTAATGTAAATAAATGAGATCATGGCCGAGAAACTTGGTAGCACCTACAGTATTTCTTGCTAGTGGTGCTGTTAGTGCTGATGGTTCACAAAATTGAGACCACATTTCCTGTAAATCCTCTTGCTTCCTGTTGCAGTGAGGATTCTGCTACTGGCTCCATTCTCCAACCTCTCCCCTGAGAAAAGCTGATGTGAAGCTGAAACTATGAAGTTATAGTGGAAATGCACCAGAGTTTATTTAATGAAGACTAAAAATGGAGGCATATTTCCTGCTTTGCAATGCCCACGGGTGCTATTTACCCAGAAATGTATGATTCTGCCCAACATACATGTAATGCCCAGGAGAGCCTGGAATAGTCTGCCAGACCTCTTGATGAGGCATTTGTTTGTTTACTGTGATTAAACTAATCAATCAAATTATTTATATACAGGACCAGTCAAAAGTTTGGACACACTTCCCCATTCACTTGAATGAGAAAGTGTGTCCAAACTTTTGACTGGTCCTGTATATACACAGTAAAGCATTTCAACCACAACACAGTGTTTAATATGAGAGTGAAAAACAAAAGTTAAAACAAGAGGTTGCATGGAGTTAAAGACCAATTAGTAAAAGTATGTTTTAAGTTGTCTCTTTGCGTCATTGACGGACTAAAACAGTAGGAGGAAGAGAATTCTATCATTTTGGTCACCAGTTACTCCATTTATTGAAGGATACACAAGTTTGTTGTAGGAGAGATTATTAGCAGAGCAGTACAGGAATCAAAAATGTACGCACTGTATACGATAGGGCTGGGCAATTAATCAAAAAGCAACCAAAATACAAATTATCTTTCACTCTCTCTAACCAACCGAATTTTAGTCATATGGGTATGCTCGATAGATTCATTCCTTCATACAGGCTGTCCACCTGCAGTTCAAAGCAATGTAATTAACCAGTCATGTCCAGTGAGGACAAAACGACGATAATGAGATAATAGAAGTCATAAAAATGTTATCAATATGTTATAACATTACTTATTTTGACATTTGCAAGATGTGTTGAACAGAGTGATATTTTACTTTAAATTTCCTGTTTTAACACACAAATAACTAAAAATGTTCTTAACTACTGAATATGTTAATATGACTAAATCATAATCCAGAGATTCTGTTTATTTATCAGCAGAAATAATTAATAAGAGCTCCACTGTGACTACGAAGAATCTTGTGCACAAGTTTATAGAAGATGATATATGTGACAAATGTGACAATTAATCATGATATTGATGCAATGCACTGTTTTACATGCAAACCATAATATATTAAATTAAAGAGTGAAAGTAATGGGAAAGCAGCCAAGTGAGGGATCAAGTGGGGCAATATGGTGTCTCTTTTATGATTTTGTTAGTAGCCTTGCTTAAGTGTTTTGTATGAGGTGAAGGCAAGAAAAGTGGTAATGCTTTGTTTTTGATAAAATGTAACTTGGCAGTCTCTGGGCACTGTTTATCTTTCATATGTGACCTGTTGATTTACTTTGGGGTAACTACAACAGTGTTGAATCTGATAAGAATTCTTTTCTTCTAAGTGACAATAACAGGAATCAGGTGTTGCTGTACTTGTGTGAAGATTACGTGACCCAGTATAAACTGGGTTAAGTAGTTATGGTGTAGGAGGTTACCTTGCAGCGTCTGAATGTGACATTGTTGAGACTGTCTCTCCCTTTCTGTGTCGTGGAGTTTCCGGGTGAGAGACTCAATCGCCTTGAAAAAACATTGGGGGAAGAAATTTGTAATTCTTTCGCTTATGAAGTAACAACAATGACTTAGATAAATGCACCTATTGTTTTATCTCGCTGTTAAACAAACAGTCACACACCTGGCTCTGTATCTGGAGTTGCGACTGGATAGCAGTTAGGTCGGCCCACTGCACACCAGGACTGAGAGATGGGGAAGGCTGCCGGAGAAGGGGGGCTCGAGGAGGAAGAGCAGGAGGGTCTAAATCTAAATCATGAACCCTATCCCTTATTGGAAACAAATCTGGAGAGGAAGAGGCATGTGTGGGAGGAGGGGAAGTGTTCACAAAAGTCAAATGAAACAAATTCAAACCACTGTCACTCCTGTCGTGATCTGCACTTTGTTGTGAAGTCTGGCAGGGTGCAAGTTACACACACACACACACACACATTCATTAATAGGTAAATTCCCCTTTTTACTCATACACAGAAATTTTAAAATGATTCACCCACCTTCTCCTCCTGTGGAGAATTTCCCTGGTGAGGTCAGTCTCTCCTGTGGACACATAAAAGACTTCATTAGGTATTGCCAAACTCTCACTATCAGTATGCCTCTTTAATGTGAATTACGAAAGTTCAAAGTTTAGTGGAGCATTACTGCCATCTACAGATGGCTCCGATAATGACAATTTACAACTGACCACAACACCACAGTGAGCTCTCTTGTGCTGTATACTCTGTGCACTCAACCTGAAGCAAATGCCTTAAAAGGGAAATTCCGCTATTTTTCAACCTGGACCCTATTTTCCCATCATCTTGGGTCTAAGTGACTAATAAAGACAAAATCGCTCAATACTGGACGAATCAAAAAACTTTTTGTCTCCATTAGTCACTTACACCCAAAATGATGAGAAAATAGGTTGACTAAGTTGAAAAATACTATAAAATAATAAATTTCCCTTTAATGTAGGGACCCACACTTTCTAGAGTAATGAGTGTATATTTTATCTACAAGACTTCTAAAGGAGGAGAAGGCTATTTGAATCTACTCACCCTCATTTTAGCCACGCTGCCATCTGCTACTGAGAGGATAGAGCTCAGCTGATTGTCCCAGTTCATGTCTGAGTTGAACTAGAGAGGAAAGCATCAAGTGATCACCATCATCTCATCAGCATTAGTGTTAATTCTTGATCCTGGGTGCACATAGTTCATGCAAGTGTTGTGTGACCTGACAGTGATGGTACATACAAAAATCCACTGTAGGACAGTGGCACAGTAACTTTACACCTGTTTTGTGGCAGGTCGGTGATGGAACAACCCAGTTAAGATCTCTGACACTTGGTGGGAGATTAAATTACAGCAAGCCTGGATATTTATTTGTGGTGAAGCTTAATCAGCTGCTACTCAGGTGCCAGCATATGGAAGCAGTCTGATAATTGATAATTAATTTCCACACCCGTAGGGATTATACAGCATCTCTCTCCAGCTCCCAGCAGTGACTACAGAGCTGAACTGGAGGCGACACAGGACGTTGCTCAAGGACACTCCAGCAGGGTAGACATAGCGAAATGCACACTAAACACGTCAAGATAACGTCAACGAGGCATAGTAGACGTTAAAAATATATTTGGCGTAATGCTAACCTAAGCTAATTTCAGTTAGCAGCAGTTTTACGACGACTTTTTTTCTCTCAGCATTCATAACGTTACTGTCTTGGTTGGCAGAAAAAAAAGATGCGCCGCCTCTAAGATACTTAATTGTGTCTGCTTTTGCTAATAGCTTACAACTTGTCTCTGGAAAAAAGGGAATTTATAATGTTAAAAGAGAACAGATGTACATACGTTTGTGCTAGCTGGCTAATCAGGCTACTCACAGAAAACCTTGCGATCCACTTTTAAATCCAGGAGCACCTAACAACAACGTGATTACGTAAGACGTAGCCGCACGGTTAGACTGGGTGTTGTAGTTTTTTAGTTTCTCTTACTTTTCATTCACAAAATTACAGTAATAATTCTGTTGAATACATCATCAGTACATTGTATTGTATGTTTTATTATAGCCAGTCGTTTTGACGGAATAAATTACTGTTTAGCTTAATCTGTTAATTTCGGAGTAGCCAAAGAACACCATATCCCACAATCCAAAGCTGGACATGCAAGAATGGCGGCTTTCACTATCAATGTGGGAAGTGTAACAGGACTGCTAGAGGACTGTGTATCAAAACATGGATTTGAAGTTTATCCTCTAAAGGTAATGTGGCTCGTTTTTCTTTTTAATGTGTAGTAAAAGAAAGAAGGACTACAAAGTGTGAACAATTAACTGCCGTTCAATGCATCCACATGTTTGCGTGCCAGCTCGTACTGAGAAGTTAGGAATGTATGTTTTATATTATATATATTAACGACTCTTCACTTTTCCTTTCTTGCTGGACTGTTTGTTACTGCCTCTGTGTCTCTCTGACACTCATGTCCCAACATGTTCACAGATTGGTTGGTATAACTCTGTGTTGCCCCCCACTCTGCACCTGGCTTATCCAGATGACTGCCTGGCTGTGGTGGTGCTCAGCACTCCTGCCATGTTTGAACAAGCCTTCCTGCCCTTCATGCAGGAGAGAGGCTGCGAGAGACTGTTTGACCCCATAGACCAGTGTGTCAAACACTTTGTCTCCTCTGCTGTCTCACAGGTGAGTGTGTGTGTGGTAGAGAGAGAAAAGTTTGTATGGTTGGTTGGGGATGGAGTGGGCAATATGGATAAAATCTTCTATCACAGTAAATGGGATTTTGTAACATGATATTGATATATGTTGATATGTATTGATATAATAAATATGAGCACATTTCCCCTCTTCTCACCTCCTTGCACTGGTTAACCATAGTGCACAATTGTGGAATAACCTTCCACTGGGAATCAGACAAGCTACCTCAGTGTCCTCTTTCAAAACTCTTAAAAACTCATGGCTCTTAATTAGAGTTTTTCTTTTTGTTTTATGATTTTATTCATAGTTCATTCAATTTGTTCTCCAAATTTTGGAATGTGTACAAGTAAAGCACAATATCATCTGAAATGCAAAGGGGCTTTATGATGAGTCCTACATCATTATCTCATCCTGAGTCACTGTCTTGAAGTTAGTTATTTTTTACATGATATTGTCTTTACATGGTGCAAATTCTTTTTTTGTAATAATATTTTTATTAATGAAAATGCAGGCACTTAAACAGTGCATGTATAAATACAAAAGTGCATCTTCTTCTGTATTTAACATTTTTCATGGGGGATGGGAATGTAGCTATTATTTTCATGATTGGTTCATGACACATAAATATTTTCCTCTCCCCTCTCTCTCTCTCTCTTCCCTGCAGTGTTTTCCAGGACAGAAGGTGGATGTGAGGTACGACTACGAGCTGCTGCCCAGCAGGAAGCCGAAGTTCTTGGCGCAGACTGCTGCTCATGTGTCTGGAGCAGCTTTCTACTACCAGCAGTCTGACGTCACAGACCATCCCTGGGGTGGAAAAGTAATGCTATTCATTTCTGAGGAATGCAACTGGTTGCTGTTTTATTTCATTTCAGCAGTTGTGGTAGATACTTGCAATGCAACTTTTCCCTTCTTGTCTGCTCACTTGACTTCTGTCTCTGTTTGCCTGCAGAAGATGTTGGGAGTGTGTGTGCATCCGAGGTTTGGGGGCTGGTTCGCCATCAGAGCCCTGCTGGTGTTTGAAGGTGTGACTGTGGGCTCTGAGCTGGTGCAGCCTGTTCCTCCTGACTGTGTGCCTTCCAGAGAGGGCAGGATAAAGCTGCTGGAGGCTTTCAACCTTCATTGGCAGGTACAGGACCTCAGCACCGTTAGTCATAATACCTGTGGCACACGCACAATAAACGGAGACCGGGGGAAACCAAACTGTTTCATGTCAAATACCTCCAGACACATGGCCTTTAGATAAGAGACCCCCATCGGCTGGGGGTTTTGTTGGGCTCCCCTCTGAGAAGATTTCAGTTGTCTGTTCAGTGTGTCTGTACTGTAGGTGGTGAGATGAGAATAAAGAGTGAAAACTGTGTCGTAATACAGCCCCTTTCAGGGGGACATAACATGATGCTGTACAGGAGATACATTCATTCCCTTTATTTAAGCAAAAAATGATTTAAAAATAATTCACCTCTAAAGAAAGAAAATGTTTTCAACATGTAATTAAATATATGATCTGACAGCCCTAAAAATATATATACTGTATATATTCATTAGAATTTAGGTAGTTGTAAAAAACAACATATATTGGTTCATTTTTACCAGTTTAATTTCTATTTGTTAGTAACAGTTTTATAACTTTTATATCATTTTAGTTACTGCAGTAATGGTTCTGACCATGTTATGTCAAATCAGTGTCATTAAAGCTGCTTTCTGATTTGCATCATCAGGACCGGAGCTACAGAGACATCATCCGTCCAGTCCAGACCTACTCTCAGAAACAGATAGACTACTTTTCCACTCCACCCACCAAGCGGCTCGCTCTGCTCAGGACTTGGGGTTTCCTGCCGAGGGACGACGATCAACCGGATCACATTGCTGACACACAGACTCAGGTGAACGGACATAACTGAAAGACAGAGGACAGCTGCAGCGTGGAAGTGTTGCTCATCCTCTGTGAGCACCTCCGCTGCTTGTCAGACTTTAAATTTAAATTTGATTGGACCTTGATTGACTCGCTGAACTGAGGCCCAAGACAGGATGTTAATTTAAGCTCGTACGGTTATGGTGAAGGCTTTTTATGGCATGTGGGATACTTTTCAAGGACTTTCATGTGAACAGTCACTGCTGTATGGCTGCAATATGATGATGTTTCTGAATGTGTTAACACAAAATACCTTATTTTATTTGCCTGAGTATTAGGCAGCTCCTCTCACTGTGTCACCTTCCTAAATGTACACATACTGTATGAATTTATTAGTAAGGGCTATAGCAGCTGAATGCAACTTTTGTTTGAGTAAAATGTTTTTTAAAAATGACCCAAATTTTTATTGTATTTGAGAGTACTAGTACTCTTCCTGTTGTTGGAGAGTGGAGGATTGATTGTATTAACTGGACATTTGAGGATGTGTATGTCACTCCAACAATATGCACTCTCCAAGCCCCTAAAAACGAACAGTACTCTGCCCTCCTTAACAAAGCAGAGGATTTGTTCGGTATTTCTTTTTTTTTCTCCATCATGCCCTTCCATATTGTGAAGAAGAATGCACTTTATATGCTTTTTGCTCGTATCCTACTATAAAACACAGACTGTAGATGCCTAAATCACAACAGGAACTTTCACTTCACCCATTATGCAACTTTTACTTAATATCAACACAAGGTGCTTCAAGAAGCCCTGTCTCACCAGCCTGCAGCCTGCAGAATCTGTGATCTGTATCTTTAAGTACCGGTACCTGATCACAGAGAGAACTATTTGATTTAATAGTGAAGCCATAAAAATAATACTGCTAAATAATACTCTGTTAAATAATATTCCCAGCCTAAATACAAAAATTTAGCATATAAACTAAATGAGGAAATCAATGACCACCACGCTAAAGAAGGAACTTTTAAACGCACAATATGTAATTTCTGCTGCTAGGAGTCTTTCAATCAAAACAATAACAACAGACGGAGTTCGATGACGTGAAGTAGCATGGGATTATGGGAGTTGTTGTTTTCATTGTTAAACAACCGGTTTGTCCAGGTTAGGATTACTTCAGTGTTCATCATTCAGGATGTTTTTACTGGGAGCTGAATTATCTGCAGAGGTCTCCTCCTCTCCAGAACAAACAGACCTGGTGATTAATAATGAATAAAGAAGTTTCACATAAAAAAAAAAAATCAGTGTTTCTGACTCTGTTCAGCAGGCACAGGACGTCCAGGAGGGGCTGCGAGCCGAGCTGCTGCTAACGTTTGCTCAGCTTGTTTCTCTGATAACTTCAGATCCAGATGTCCAATGACTAAAATCCTTCATCTGGTTAAAAGATACAGTTAAAAATGACCAAGATCTAAAAAGTTTATCGTAAAAATGTGGCTTAAAACTGAATAAAAAAATCAATTTATGGCAGTTTCTGGCAGACAACCATAATGCTGATGTATTATCTTGTGTGTGTATACTCTTTGGTAGAGGGGGTATGACGCCATTGACAGGTGACCAAATGAAACAGACAGTTACCTTGATTAAAATTACGAATTTCTCTAAATTTGAAAATTGTTGGAAACATTTGGGATAATGTAAGTACACAACTCAACAAAATATATAACATAGGTTCAGTCATTTTTAGACATTTTAATGCAGAATAGTTACATATTATAGCTTTAAAGGATTGGTTCACCAAAACACAAAAAAACGTTATGTCGTCATTTTATCCATGCAGATAGTTTTGGTTTTTAGATCTTCATCTCTGAGGTTTCTGCCCTCCACCCCGATACAAAGAAGGTGAATGGAATTGCATTTGTGGCGCTCACAGCATTGAAGGCAAGTTTATTTATATAACACATTTCAACAACAAGGCAATTCTAAGTATTTTACATAAAATATTAAAAGCATTAAGACAAAGTGCCAAAGAAACACATTCATTTAAATACAATTTAAAATAGCGAGAATAGAAAATGAGAATGAGCTAAAATAGAATAAGAGACAATAATATGAGAATAAAATTTACAGTGCAGTGCAAGAAATGAATGAAAAGCCTCAAATTGTATTTAATAAAAGGCAGCGGCAGACAGAAAAGTCTTCAGCCTTGATTTAAAAGAACTGAGAGTTGCAGCAGACCTGCAGTTTGTTATGCAGGTATGTGGTGCAAAACTACATTTTAAAAAATTCAACAGCAATCTTTCCAGAATCTGCAGAGTGTGCTGACAACAGTTTTCAGTAGAACAACTCCCAATGAAAACTGCTCAAAGCTTGTTCTGCCGATTATCCAGATACTGTTAAATTTCAGTGTTCTGTGTTTTAATGTGTTCTACAAATTATATTCCATTCACCTTTTATCGTAAAAAAAGTAGAACAACTCCCAATGAAAACTGCTCAAAGCTTGTTCTGCCGATTATCCAGATACTGTTAAATTTCAGTGTTCTGTGTTTTAATGTGTTCTACAAATTATATTCCATTCACCTTTTATCGTAAAAAAACAAATAAATGTTGGTCATATCAATCTGAATAAAAGTATTTGTGTTATCCAGCCATCCATCTATTCATCTCCAGTATTTATTGGTCCCATTGTTTTGTTCTGGTCCAGTTTACCTGACACTCAGCTTGATGCATTATAGATGTGAGCCGCCTCTGCCCCCCAGCCTGGTGACAGACTGACTACTTTCAACTGTGACTGACCCCTCGGCACCCCACACGACACCAACGTGACCTCGGAACACACTAACTTTGCTTAGTTTATGTCTTCATTACCTTTTTATAAGGGTAAATTCTCAAACACATACATATATTAATGCCTGAGTGCGGCTCCGTACAGCCAGTGGACAGCTGCACTCAGCAACTCCACTGTGAGGGGTTTAGTGTGTTTTTCTTATGCATGAACAGGAAAGTGTATCAGCAGTTCTGCAGTAGAAATTCAGTGCAGCTCACATTGTGCATTGTCACACCTCTAGATGTCGCTGTTCTCCTCTTCATGCAGAATGAGGCTTTGCACTGCTGTCTGTGAAGCATCTGCAGATGTTCAGCTTGGCGCTTGATAAAAGTCAACTACTGATTCTGCAGACTTACATTTAACAGCTTTATTTCACTCCTGCCTTCACCGTTTTTACTCTTTTCTTTCTTCATTTGTGCCTTTCTGTCCCAACGAGCCATCCGTTGCTTTATTTCACATTTTCTGTTCATTGCAACACCCCATCTCTCTCTTACTGCATCCCTCTCCTCGCCCCCTTCTCACCCTCCCGTGCTATTCTGTCTATCTGTGTACTGAATCAGCATTTCAGAGCAGTATGCCGCAGGCCCGCAGAGAGGCAGACCATGGAGTTAATTATACTCCCACAGATACTCGATCTCTCCTCTATCCCCCTCCTCTGTAGCTCTATCCCACCTCTCTCTCTCTCTCTCTCACTTTGTCTCTTTCGATGTCTTTAAGTCAGTTAACTCTGCAGTTAACTCTCAGTCCCACCATAAGCATCTAAGGATGCCTGATATGTAATAGCTGTTACATATGATGCATTTTTTTTAGCTCAGTCCGAGAAGCAGAATAATATAACTAAAAGATGAGTGTATTGTAATGAGGCACATTTTTCAGGAGCCGTTTACCACAGGAAATTTATTTGGCACTTAAAACTAAACAAGAACCAAGCAGGCACAGAAAACTTTAACAGAATAATGCACTTCTTGCAGTTTCTTTCATCTTTGCTGCCTCTCTTTGCATCCTTCCCTCACTCCTTTGATTCTCTGCTGATTCCTTCTTCCTCGGTTGGTTCTGAGCCCAGACATTCATGCCTCTGGGAAGTTGGAGGGATCATTTTCTTTGGAGAAATCTGGCAGAGCGAGAGGGCAACCCTCTCATAATTCTCAGGGTTTGCAGGTCTCTGAGTATCTGCTGTTGTGGGCAAGAAGGCTGCAGCTGCAGCTGGGAATATGGGGTATCCATCAGCTGAACACTTAGGTTGCACGTCAGGCAAGAAGCAATAATAAGTATAAATAAAGCTAAGAAGGGTGAGTGAGATGGGAGGGAAATGCTCCTAATAATCTATAGCTCCCTCTCTCTCGCTCTCTTTCCTGCAGGACTCAGTTGTCTCCACAGTGCAGCTCGAGTTCTGGCAGGCAGAGCTGCACCGCTGAGCGGGTCCTGTGATTTTGCAGGACTGCAGAGGCAATTTTGGACTTTGACTGATGTGGGACACAGGAGGTTACCAGCATTACGCTGCAAGGCAATAAACTATGAGAAAAATGTATATGTCTTTCCTCCACATGATCCACAATGAGACACCCTGTAAAGTCAAACAAAAGAGATTACAGATATACTCAAACTATCAGTGTAATCTACTATATTATGTAGTTTTACTAAATGCTGCATTGAACAGTGTAGAAAGTAGTCCCACAGCAAAGCAGTAAATCCAATAAAAGCTGGCGTAGGGTTGCTGATCATAAAAGAAAATGAGTTTAGAATCGGTCTGTTAGGAGAAGCGGTCTTAAAAGTCTGCTGGGTGCTGCTCTCTAAAAAGCCATAATCCAAAAAGGGCAAAACAGTAATGACATGTTTGTGCACAGCTAGAATTATCCACTGCTGCTGAGACAGTTTTGGGCAGAGATGAGAAAGAAAAGGAGGAAAAAAAAAAAATCTGAGTGGTGTTTCATGAGTTGTGGATCAGTGAAGCAGTGTTATCCGCCCACAGACATCAGTTAACAAGAAGAGAGGGGAAAGGCCAGCAGCGTACCAGCAACAGAGGAGGAACTGAGAACTGAGTAGGGGGCCCGGGGGGGGCTAACATCCAGAGAGTTTAGTAAAGATTATAATTTGATATTTACAATACAGTTTAGAATTTGAAATAGAGTTCCCGAATATTACGCATACAGTAGATGGAGATTTATTAGTAATAGGGAAGAGCTTAATTATGACTCTGTTCTCTTTATTTCCTGCACTTCCTCTGTTGAAATAGTCTCATATTTTCTCACAGAGCCTGTCTCTCTCTCTCTCTCTAAACCACACCGCCTCACTGTGTGTGTATGTGTGTGTGTGTTTCAAGAGGTTTTAAATGTTTAAGGCTGTCTCCTTATCAGTTTCTTGGATTAGCATAATTAACCAGTCTTCTGCCTCAGAATTCCCGCTGCAGCCAATCAGTTGTTGGCTCAGGTTGCGGAGGCCAGTGGAGGGGAGAAGGAGTAGTCAGCCAAGGACAGAGGGGGCTGTGAAGAGAGTGAGGAAGGGCTGGGCAAGTAGAGGACTGTCCGATTATCTCATTATCAGACTCAGGCGGGCAATTAAACTGGAAATCCCTCCTTTCTTCACACACACAAACAGCTAACACGTCTTTTAAATAAATAGATGAACATCAAAATCGGATATATCCCATGTGATTAATGCCCATCATCATAATCCTCATTGTTTTCTCTTCATGCCTCCCGCTGCCTCTCCCACACAGCACGAGCATGCGTTGGACATGCCAACATATACAGCTCATTTAGTCGGTCACAAAGAAGACACAAATTTGGCCATTAACTGTCACTGAGCCTGCACGCAAGAAACACAAGACTCTCATTCCCGCGATTAGCAGGCAACTAATGAGGAGCAGGCAACGGCGGACAGGGCAAGCGGTCGTGGTTATTCATGAAGTGGAAAACGCTGGGAGCAACCTGCCAGCTACTGGGATGTCCACATTTGTGTATAATCTTACTCACTGGTTTTCCCCTCAAAGTGTTGCAATAATTCCTTCGTGCAACTTCAAATATAATTTAAATGTTAAAACAAAATAAGCAAGAGTCAGAGTGTTTGTAGGAGTTTGTGTGTGGCCACAAATGAGTCAGCACAGTGTATGTCAGTGGTGATGAGGAAACAACAGCATTTTTTTTTTGTTATTTTGGTTTCTCTCAGGGGAAAAATAGAATTCACCTGACACGCCGTCGTCTCCAGTATAAACCCGCCATCAAAGAACAGGGTGGCAGTCAGACAGGAGAGGAGGATTAGCCCAAGCTAAGGCTCCCCTTACATAATCCACCGTTTTAGATGAGCTCCATTCCCCTGAGAACGTGACACATTTAACCCCTTTGAAACAGAGAGGAGAAGTAGCAGCTTCAGCCTATAAGACTGTGTAGATCGACAGTTGGAAGACATCATTAAAACTCTTTGCGAAGCTTCAGCTGTCACAAATACCTTTTTCTGTTTCTCCTTCTTTAGAATCAGGCAAAGTCCAAAGTTTGTTGACCGGTGGTCAACAGCTGTTAATACTTATTAGACAAACCTTTACCATTTCTTTTAACAATGTATATCTTTTATTACTGTATTTATATACTTTTACTGCACCAAAACTACACATGCATGCAAGAAATAAGGTTTATTGAAGCGCCACATGCAAGTGCACTGCACAATAGAGTTGATTTATTGTTTGTTTACAGTGTGGAAATACTAAAGTGCACTTACAGTGGCTATAGAGAGAGGAGGGGCTGTCTTGCTCCATCTTGCTCCTTGGTGAATGACTGCATTTAGCTCCATCCCTCTCATGCCTGGTACAGTATGCTGCTGGGCCCACGTGGTGCCATGAGCTAATTTATAGTTATGCATTAAGTATTACATCACAGCTGTCCGATGAACTCTAAATCTTCCACTTATTGCAGAGTAGCCCCTTACTCACTTTGGCTCTCATTTACATCCTCCCTCTCTGTTTTGTCCTTGATGTATTTTTCTTTCTTTCCTTTGGGTGAAATAACAGAAAGATGTGGAAAATGTTTGGTCTCTTACTGATGTTTTTTTTTCTGCCAATCCTCCTGTGGCCTCTTCCTCTTCCTCTTCCTCACCTCCCTCCTTCGCTGTTTGCCTTCATCCCTCTCACTTCTCCTCTTCACATCTCTCTCCAGCACCCCCAGAGAGACTGGTTTGTTGTGTCGTGTTGCTGGGCTATGGAAGAAAATTATGCTCACTCTCAGTTATCATTACCTGTGATTACTCTCTGTGGGGTGTGTGAGTGTGTGTGTGGGCTCCAAGAGTAAGAGCACAGTTTGGATCGGCTTGTTTGACAATGTAGTTAGTTAGCAGACTTTTCCCACTCACATTACATGACTTAAAAAGATATGGCTGATGATTTTCTATATTTTTCTTACTGTCAACAAATCTCATGTGCAATAAACTGATCTACTTACAAGTATTGAGTGTGTATCCAAAGCCTGATATATCTTATTCTTCTGTGCCGTAGATCTCAGTTGTTGTCCAACAACTATTAAAAACACATCAATGAGCTGCACTGGGTGACATGTTCCTTCACCACCAACAGTTTGGGCACATTAGCTTGTTTTTCGAAACAGCTCCAAAGACTAATATCACATTTTCAGTCTCTGGAGAGTAGTTCCTTGTATGGCAAACACCACTGAGCATGTGCGAGAACACGGTTCCATAGGTTTGCTAGCTTGTTGTGCTACATATCACAACCTCTTGACTTTGAACTACATCGTAAAGAACATTAGTATAAAGTCGAGAGGTTGTGATAAGTAGCACAACAAGCTAGCAAAGCTCTGTAAACGGAATCGTGTTGCCAAGCATACACAGTGGTGTCTGCAGTACACAGAACTACTCTCCTGAGACTAAAAACATGATTGCTGTTATTAGTCTTTGGAGCCATTTCTGAACAGGTAGCCATTGCCTTTGGGGCAAAGGAACATATCACCTAGTGCAGCAGTGTGGCTCACTGATGTATTTTTAATAGCTTTTGGACAACAACAGAGGTCTACGGCACAGAGGAATAAGATATATCAGACTTTGGATACACACATAATCCTTGTAAGTAGGATGAGTTCATTGTTGACAATAAGAAAAATATAGAAAATCACCAGCCTTATCCTTTAAAGTGTCCTGTGCCGATTTGACCACTCATATCAAGAACAGCTTTGACATAAACCAAAGAATCAGGGTGGAAAATTACTTACAGGCCTAAAGCTTTATGTGGTATTGTGTGTGTGTTTGTGTGTGTGTGTGTCTACCATCCACCCACACCATCATGTATCCCACATTGTGCATCCTGAACATAGCACTACTCCAGTGCGCTGCAGGCTTAGAAAACGCTATATACACTCTATAAGGTACTTTGTATATGTCTCTCATTGCATGTTGATGTATTTTTATGTAAATTATCTCCATCCTGAAAGCAATACTGCGTCTGCATTGTATGGCTGTTATCCAGTTTTAACAAGTCAATAATTTATGTACAGCCCAAAGTTATAAATCTTTTCAAATGAAGTTAAGTGCTGCCTCCTTTCAGTGTTTAACCTAAAAGTCAGAAACAGGCTGGTGTTGGGGGACAGTGTTATTATGAGGCTGCTTTGGTCTTATTGGTAGTTTAGTGTCACAAGAGAGCAAGAGAGCACCACTGAGTAAAATATCCCTTGTAATGGAGATGGTTAAAGGTCAAAGCCTCATTCAAGCCAAATACTAAAATATTCACGGGCTGATGTGCAAATCCATCTCCACACACCGAGGAATCAAGAAGAGCCTGCAGGTTTTGCTTTCAAACCCTCAAGTACTCAGCACACCTGTCGTCCACCATTCAGCATCGGTAAGTGTAATGGGAGAACAGATGAATTCATTAGGCTCAGATTGACCTGCTATGATGAGCAATTTAGTTTCAAACACAGTGAGGCACCTGCGGGAGAGAGGAAATTAGCATTTTAAATAGGGACGATTATAGGCCAGGCCACTCTGTGTGTGTGTGTGTGTGTCTGTGTGTAGCTACACACACAGACATTTCCTTTCTCCTCACTTGAGTAACACACCGCTGTGGTTTATGCCATCTGAGATATTGACACAACATTATGCTCTCCACCCACGCCTCAATGCACTTTTTTATAAATAGAGTGCTGATGCTGTACGCAGCTGGAGAACACTTCTGAAAGCACTTGAATCTGACACAACACAAAGAAACCACTCTGCCCTACTCCTACATTTAGCTGGCAGGCCTTACAAAATAGTTACCAGTGTGAGCATTTAAATTACAGATGGCTTTGATATGATAGTTACAGCATATCAGCTTTAAAAAGACACAGATTAGTGCTAGTAAAATACAGGTTTAGTCAGTGTTGTTTTATTCTATTATTAATTTATATTCTGCCCATCCATGGAGAAAGATTTCCAGTTCCATTTTTTTTTTAGAGCTGCACTGATCAATATTTTTCTATTAACAGTGGATCAAAGATGGTTTTAGTATCCTTCCGCTTATTGTTTTGGTTTTACAGCCTGCAATTTTACTGCTTTGGTTCAGTCTCACTGCTTTCATTAAACTTGTTTCCAACTGCAACAGGCAGCAGTTTTCAGCAAAAAAAGCCATTAAAGCCACTGTACGCTACTTGTCCAGCACCAAACAGAAGACAGACAAAGGTAGCGGCTAGCTGGTGAGTCATTTAGGCTAGAGAGCCAGATATTTACTTCAGCAGTTGGAGACCAAAAAAGGAGCTAAAAAGAGAGTGAGTACTGGATTTATATCTCGGGTGGCAAATGAATGCTGATGTTGCTCTGTGTCTGCTGGATGTGTAAATAGGCGCCTGCTTGTTAATCCTAACCCTAACACATTCGCCACAACAACTTTATAAGGTGATAATGATAATGTCCTATTACTGCCTTAACTTACGATATTGAAGACTGGATATGATCCATGATTCTGAAAATGTGACACAAAACAGCGTGACAAGATGTACGACGGCATAATGAAACAACAAAACACGATAAAATATCTTTTACTGACACATTTCAGGGGCAAATCTGTTTTAATCTGGTTTGTTTTGGTGCATATAACTGATCAGAGAGTGGGAATTTGTGTGCATACGTGTGTGTGTGTGTGTGTGTGTGTGTGTGTGTGTGTGTGTGTGTGTGGAGGATATATGACAATTTTTTTCTTATAAATCTCACTCCAGCATGCAAATGCTCTCTCCTGTGATGGCACTCACTGTGCTAAATCCATTAGCACTTTAGCCTACAGTCGTGAGTTATCTCTCTCTTATCGTTCAGAGCGGAGGAAAAGAACTCATCTCCTTTTAAAAGGCCAACAAGCCACGCTCAGAGAGTGACTTAAGATAAATGACTGAGGTTTTTTATATATACATATATTCTAATATCTTAATATCCCACCTTGCAAGGGATCTCTGAGTGAGAATCTTTTGATGGAGGCGCTATTTATATGCATCGGCTGAAGAAGACAGATGAAAGATAAGAGCAAAAGCATATTCTTCCATCAACAACCGCTAATATGTGCTTCTAATTTTTTTCCTTGGACCCAGCCAAAGAGAGAGTACATTGTCACAGAGAAATGTCAGCTTTTTAGACTGAGACAAGCTCCTTGTTGTCGAGCTTGAACATCTCAGTCTGAAGCTGTCAGATTCTGTTGTTGGAGTTTACAAAAAGTTCACTGCAAACGCTGCAAACGAGGCTCAGAGGGTTTTTTTTTTAACATTTACACACACACACAAACACACACACTGGGTTCGGGCTAAGTCAGGCTTGTCGAGAGCTACAAGCTTCCGCTCTCCCTTACACACACACACACACACACACACACGCACATGCAAAGAGTATGTCATGTCAGATCGATAGCAAAGTATCTTGGTGATGAGAGGGAGGCCCATGTGGAGGAGAGGGAACACAGAATTGCAGCTCTCCTTCTTCTCTCCCTCTACTCTCATCTTTTATCCTGATCTCTTTTGTATTGATCCAAAAATTACTGTTTTTAGCTGCAGCCTCCAGTATAATATCTGACCCTGCTTCTTACAAACTCTTTTTCTTTGCCCTCTTTTCCACTCCTCTCCTATAGTCAATTAAAAAAAAAAAAAAAAAAAAAAAATTAAAAACCAGCTCAGCTCTCAAATAGATGTCAATTTCTGATTTTTACAGTTTTTGCCCCATACCATAAAGGCCAAATTGTGTAATAACAGCTTCTTGGTTGGTTTGTAAGTCCCAGAATAGGGTTTACATCATCCTGCTGGGGTGGAAATGTGTTTATTTCTTCAGGGAGATTGTTAGAGATAGGTGAGTACAGGGTGGATAATAGTGAGAGACAGAGTAATCTGCTCTTTGTGTTCTCTTGGGAAGCAATAAAGATCACGACAGACCAGGACAGAGGAGGAAAACAGGCTGGAGTTTGAGCAGGTATTCTCCTGAGAGAGGACATTTGCTGGTTAGAGAGGAAACTTTACATAAGGAGTGTTGCACCGGTTGCTCGATTGTCAAATTTCTGCAGCTGACAGAAGCGCAGAAGAACATACACACACACACCACTGTGTTGTCCATCTCAAAGACGTCAGCTGTGCCTGCTCAGCTGCGCGCGGAGCTTCAGCGTGTATTTCATCTGAGTGGGTTTCTACTCGGCTGTATTCAGTGTCTCCTGAGATGAGTCAGACTACACATCTACCTGGAATAGGATCAAGAGGCCATCCATCACACAAACACAGCTACTATAACCAGCCGCGCAAAGTGCTGAGCCAGCAGTTCTGTGGGCATATGAGAATATATCCTTTATTTGTGTTTTGACAAAAATGTGAGGTAAGGTAATTTCCTTGAGGTTGAACAGGTGACCCTCGCTGGTTGTATACCTTTTCTTGAAGAGGGACGCATAATCATGAGACCCTCTTCTTCACAGTTAGGCTTTCCTTTTTCCACGTCCAGGCTCTCTCCCTCATGATGGGACCTTCTACTTCAAATCCAGGACTTCTCCTCCACAGAAACAAAACTCAGACACACTCTTTCTTCTTACTTTCTCACATCCTGACACACACATGCTGGAGTAAAGTAGACAGAGAATAATACAGTAGTTTGTATTCATGGAGGATTTTGTGATGACTTCACAGAGTTTGTTTGCGTGTGTCTTTGAAGAGTCTATGTCTGTCAAGACTCAGAGAGCAGTTTATTATGTTGATCTAGATTCCAAACGGAGTTCAATTACTTGCCAGAATGAAAATTATGACACTTGACAAAGAGAAAAGGAGAAAGAAGAGAGGAGGAGGAGAGGGAGTAAAAGACATGATGAGACCTCATTAAGGCTACAATGAAGCAAAGTGTGTGTGTGTGTGTGTGTGTGTGTGTGTGTGCGCTCACGCTCATGTGCTGTGCGAGCATGATCAAGTCATTTTTGTGTGTTTTCGTCTGTAAGAGTGTGTGTGTGTGTGTGTGTGTGTGCGTGTCAGTCAGAGCAGATCTGGGAAGCCCCTGGGAGGGTTAAGTAGGGAAACAGAAGAGATTGAGGTGGGGAATTCTCATCAAAAAAAGTCCAAATCAGGAAAGGTGTCGACGAGAGCCACCCTGTGAGGGGACAGAGGGGAACAGAGGGCGTTGGAGGGGAGTGTGTGTGCGTGCGGGTGTGTGTGTGGTGGTTGCGGGGGGTTCAGATGAAGGAAAGATGGGTCACCTGTTTGACATAAGGGCAAAATGAATGATACAGGAGAGGAAGGTAAAAATACAAAAGTAGAAGGAAATGAGCTACTTTACGAACATTAGCAGCTTATAGGGGTGGGCATGGGGGGGGGGGGTTTATGTAGATATGCGTCATGATGTTGGGGCTCCATCTCAGGGGTGAGGTCATGTTGAGAGGGGTGAGGTGCTGGTGATGGTGAGAGGGGGGGAGGGGGGGGTCCTTGGGGGCAGTCCTGTGGTAATGAGCTGTTACTCTCAGAGGAAGACGAGCTCTATTACAGGGAGCTGCTATTCTGAGGTTTAATCTGTGGCTGGTTCACCTTCTCATGCCTCTCAGCACAGATACACGCTGTTCCTTTGACAACCTGCTGAATGTAAAAGGAAGCGAGCAGGAAGTGTTCCGAAAAATTTTGGGCTCAGGTTTTTGTCGCTGTCATAGCTGTATCAGAATCAAACCTGGAAAATGATGTCACGTGTCAAATCTGAGCCGAGCCGACACTTGAATGGAAGATGGCACTCACTGTGACAGTTTTGTCTGAGTGAGATGTGATTTCTCTGTTTTCTTTCACATCAGTTTGTTTCCTCACGTCCTCCTCTCCCCGTCCCATTTTATCCCTCTGTCTGTCCAAAGCAGGGGTGGAAATCCTGTTATATAGGTCTTCTAAATAACCTCACAGTCACTGCGTGAGTCCGGCCTCACCGCGGTTTCTGTTCAGGTTCAAAGGTTCAGTCCTGCAGGGAGATTTGCCATCAGATGGGTGGTCACAGGTCAGCAGGGTGAGGTCAGAAAGCCAAATGTGTGGCGGGGACATTTGTCCAGCCTTTTTTTTAGTCAAGCTTGGGGCAAAAACAGTAGCTACTGTGTTGTTTTTCATCATGTTGTTTCACACTTTGCCAATGTATCTGCCATTGCTCTGAGAGGAGGTGAAATGATTTGCATAAATCTCTTGAAATGTAGAATAAGCTGATAAATTTAACTTGATTTTTCATTCCTAGCCATGCTGGCAACATAGCTCTATGGATGGCAATGTTGGTCTGTCTTGGATGAATCAAGACTTTTGTGATCCCCTGACTTACCCTTTAGCGCCACCAGCAGGTCAAAGGTGTCACTCATCATGTGAAACATCTCAATGTACTTGATTGACTGCCACCATATTTTGTACTGACATTCATGGTTCCCAGATGATGTATCTTGATAAGTTCAGTGATATTCCCCATGTGTCCTCTAGTGCTATTTATGTTTTCAGTGAAATGCTCGACAACTGCATAGATTGCCGTGAACTTTGGTACAGACGTTCATATCCCCCTCAGGATGAATTGTAATCACTTTGCCGATCTCCTGATCCCCCTAACGCCATCATCCGGTAATAACTAGTGAAATTCTCATCAGCCTCAGCCGTACTTTGTGTTTCAAGCAAAGTACAAAAGATGTTGACCACGCTAAACATCACACCTGCTAAACATCCGCGTGTTAGCAAGTACAGCCTCACAGAGCTGTTAGCATGGCTCTATAGTCTTGAATTTTGATTTTAACTTTAAGTTGAGGTTGAAATAAGTTTATGTGCAGTGATAAATCATAGAAGGAGTGCATGGATGACTAAAAAGTGTGTGTTGATGAAATGCGAACAAATGAATTAAGTGAACCATGCATTTTTTTTACGATCAACGGACACTTCATTTCAGTTTCCGCTACTCTCTAAATTCATCTATTGCAATGGACAACTAAATTTCTCGTGTTATAATAACGTTTTTGTAATTTTGTCACACTGATGGCGTGTCTGTATTTTCCAGATTTTGGTGCATTTTAAACCAACACAACAGTTAGAGGAGGGAAAATGTTTCACAATTGCCATCATCTATTTAGCCAATAAAATAATGGAGTCATTTTTTTTTTATAGCTGTTAATGCTAGTGCAGTCTGAATTGAATGCAGGAACTGCATGAAAGGAATGAAGAAGAAGGCTTAAGGAAACACTTCATGCATCAAATTACATTCTTATTATATTTACTAATTCCTGTTACAAATGGTAAAAGGAGAAGAGTAAATTTTGTCCTATTGAGACACTTCCTTTTCCTTGTTTTTCTGCCTCAGTGTGACAGCGTGACCCGGTGACACACTGAGCTGTCAGGATCGATTGAGGCTCCTCGGCGCTGGCAGCAGAGACCAGGCCTGGCATTCTGGCATCGGCATGCCATGTCTGGTCTACCATCCCTCCTTAGAAAGCCCTCAGCCACAGTGACGCACCACTATTACCAAGTGGAGCTGCAGCAAACATTGCACACACACATCTACTTTACATGCATAAACACGCAGCTTTTACAACATTAGCCGGGCTGCAATGCTGAACCTTCGCACCTAAAGTATGTGTGGTACATGGATACACTCCCCTCTTGCCTCTCTACCTCCTTCAGCTGTGTTCTCTCTCTCTCTCTCTCTTTCTCTCTCTCTCTCTCTCTCTCTCGACGTTAAGTGCCAAGTGAAGAAGGCTCCACTGCAGTATCTGACCCATCCTGGCAGAGGTGAGGTTGGATAATAAAACTGCTGTTCCTGCCAAAAAGATGAGAGGAGATAAGGGAGGGAGGTAAAGCAAGGGAGGGCAGAAGACAAGACAAATAAGGAGAGAGAGGTGGACTGAAAAAAAAAAGAAGAACAAACGAGAGGGGAGAAACACTGGGTCCACGGAGGAGGCAGAGAGAACTGACAAAGGGAATTAGAGAGGTTGAAAGATAGAAAAAGACACAGAAATGGAAGAATTGAAGTATAGTTTAGGGTTGACAAGGTTTGAGTGAGGTTGCAGGTGCAGCAGCGTTACATACCTCTCTTCTCTTTCCCTCCCACCTCTCCTTCCCTCCATCCCATCTCCAGTGCCAGGGCATTGGTGCAGAGGCTAAATCAATCACCTCTCTGCCCTCCGTCCCTCCCTCCATCCGCACATTGTGCTGACATAGTTGGTGTATTTTTTCACATCACTGGAATACATTGGAACACAGAAAAGACCCACAGGAGGCACATTTCAGAAAGAATGAAACCACAGCCGTTCGTTAAACATCAGTCTATCGTTTTAATTATAGTAAAAGATAAAACGTTACTTAATATAAGTTACTGCAGTTTTAAATAGCCAGAACCGCTAGTCGTACACAAGCAAGTTCTGTGTAGATTCATACAATAATAGTCTCAGTTTGTTTAATGTTTGTGTGTGTGTGTGTGTGTGTGTGTGTGTGTGTGTGTGTGTGTGTGTGTGTGTGTGTGTGTGTGTGTGTGTGTGTGTGTGTGTGTGTGTGTGTGTGTGTGTGTGTGTGGGTGTTTAAAGCCAAAGATGAGAGACTAGAAAGAGGAGAGCTCAGGTGCGTTACTGCTCACTGTGGTGTTTGTCTTTGTTTGTCTGTGTGAGTGCACATCGTGTGTGTTTTTAAATGTATAGAAAGTGTGTCATGTTCATGTAATTACAAAACATCTGTCTCTAACCCTCTTGTGACCTCTGACCTCTGCGTCACTCTCTCCATCTCTATCTGCAAGTCACATTCTGGAAAAGTTGGAAAAGGCGCTTGTTCGTCACTTTTCACATCCGTCACTGTTTTTTATTGAAATCTCCCACGTCCAAAGCCTCAGGCAGAACTTTTTAAACCACAGTCAGAACTTTTTAAACCACAGCATAAAGCATGAACAAGAACTACAACTAGTTCTGGCTCGTTTGCAAAGTTTTTTTTTTAGCAAATAAATATAGGAATATAAATACTGTCTTCACTTCAAGTTTTAATCATACTATGTTGACTTTTCTAGGACGGACATCTAGTCTGACAATGATTATTTTTCTCCTTTTTAATACAGCTACCTACACTGTCTGGCCTGTTCCACGTACACAGTCCACTCTAAGTCTTGAAAGAAATTGTCTTTTCAAAACTTCTCATTAAGTCTTACAAAATTCCTTTGTAGGATGGCCCATGAAATTTCCAGTATTTTTAACCTGGCTCTCATAATTGTGGCCATTCTGACTAATGGATCACTCGCCAAGCTACCATTTGCTTGGTTAGCTGGCTGTTTGGCTGTTAATAAATACAGTTAGCTACAATAGTTAAGGGGCTACTTTCGTTTTAACTCACAGACAAGCATTTGACATGATTTATGTAAAATTCAAATTTATTTGGAAAGCTTTAGGTTCATGTAGCCTGACCCTTGTTTTGTTGGAGTCACATTTCCTGAATCGCTACAATGGAGGTGGCAAAGTTAGCATGACCCATTGCTAAGAATGGCCACAGTAATCTGAAGACCCGGGTTGAAAAATACAGGAATTTCCCTTTAAAGCTACAATATGCAAGTTCTGGAAATCAAACTAGTGCTGGCTAACAGTCCAGCGGTCACACTTGTGCGAATCCCGCTGGACTGTTTGTGTTTATTCACCCCACACAGCCAGGTATCAACTATATGTTAGCTGTAAGTTAGCTAGCAACGGACGCACCGACTGTGTCTGTTTCTCTGTATTTGTGTTCAGTTCCGCTTCTAACTGAACTCAGAACTCACCAGAAACTCTGGCTCTTTCTGTTATTTCCTTCCAGTGTCTCTAGTTTCCCCCTCGTCTCTGTACGTTTATGAAGCACATTAATAAAGCCCAGAGATACACGCAAATTTTTCGCTCAAGTGAAAACAATTTCAACTCTCGCGGACAGGTCAGAAGGGAATATCTCTGTGCTGCTGCCCAGCTGTTCAATGAGCCTGGGTCACTGAAGTCTTTGATAACACCTCTCCATGTTAAGAAAAAAAATATGAGAAAAAAACATACATATTGTAGCTTTAAGTTTGACATGGCCCTTCTAGCACAGCCATTTACTGATTGTGTTGTTCTTTACGGTACAACCATCTAGTGAGTCTCTGCTTATCTCTTCTTACTGTAGGCTCCTCTTAACGCCATTCAAGGGCAAGCAAGCAGAGGGAATCCTGCTGACAGCCACACTCTCCTCTGCTCCTACACAATGTCATCTACAGAAAGGCTTTTATGCTAGAAAGTGTGTGTGTGTTTGTGTATGTGTGTGTGTGTGTGTGTGCGTGTGTGTGCATAAGCTCTCAAAGTGGGGTCACGCTGAAAGTGATGCATAAACAGTTGTTGAGTTTTGACTTTTCACCTCTCCTAATTCTATTTGAATATTCCAGACATGTGATTTTAAGCTCCTTGGATAAATGAGACATGATGGATGGTGCATGATGAATAAATGAGAGCATGATCTCTACTACAAGTTTGTCCACTGCAGCCCTGCTGTCATCGGAAAGTACAGAGGATGTACAGACTTGAACTGGTTCCAAAAAGAAAATGCTCATCTTTACCCCTGGAAGGCTGTTTTGTGCTGTGTGTGTGTGTACGTGTGTGTGTGTGTGTGTGTGTGTGTGTGTGTGTGTGTGTGTGTGTGTGTGTGTGTGTGTGTGTGCGTGCGTGTGTGTGTGTGCAATGATGGGATGTATTATTGACTTATTGCATTAGATGGTCTCTGTGCTTCATGCTCACGCTCTAACATCACCCTTAGAGAAATAACGGGATCACACAAACAAGCACACACCCACACAAACATGCACACACAAAAAACACACAGTAATGGTAGTGTGGACACAAAAATGTTTTGTCTCTCGCATTGCAGTTGTTCTTCTGGGCTTTTGTGTTCTTAGTAGTGTATACATTTGCCATTTCTGTCTGTCTGCCTGTCTGTCTGCTATTCTTCCTGTTCCTTTCAGGAGCTCCAAAGCTGTGAGGTCCGGCAGCAGCACAAAGAGCAGGCAGAGTTTCGAGGGGCCATGTGAAGGATTAGAGCCAGCTCTTTGCCAGTGGAGTGAGAGGAGCGGCGGAGCAGTTGGCAGCACAGCTGAAATGAAGGGAGGAGGGAGTGGAAAGAAAGAGAAAGTGGAAGGATGGAGCGCTGTGAGCCAAGCAGGTAGGAGCAGAGTGTGAGGACAGATAAAGCGGGGAAAGAAAAGTTGTCAGGCGAGGGCGGGGGAGACAAAACATTCATGTGTGCATTTATTAAAGTCATCTGGGAGCCTCTGCTTCCTGCTCTAAGCCCCCGACCAATCCTAGTACCCACCGTGTGTGTATGAGTGTGTTTTTGTGGTGTGTGTGTGTGTATGTGCGGAGTCAAATCTTTGAGTAATATGGAGCCACACATGACAGACAGGCCATGTCCAATATACAGGAAATCGATTTATAGAACTGGACGTTGCCAGGCTCAAAGATTACTGGAGTTTGTCAGAGTGTTCAGTTTCTCTTGAGCACTCTGAGTGTGGAGAATTTCTCTGAGATTGCTCACATGGTGCCAACAGGCTACTGCAGCAAAATGCACAGACACACACTTAGCCTGCAGACTATTACATTAACCGACACTACTTGACTTGTAGTTGTAATCCTTAAGACTTCAGTCCTGGTTGATTTTCATGGTTACTGTGGTAACAGCAAGGGAGGTTTAATACAACACTTTGTAGCAGCTACTTTGTCAGAAATACAGCAGAAGAGCTGCTGGTGTATCAGCAGCACAACCAAACATGCTTGCATTGATTTAATTAAAAGGTCAGTCAAAATTTATCAATGAGATAAAATTGTGCTGGATGATGTGCGTGCATCATTTCATATGAATCCCTCGTGCTTAGGTGGGCAACTTGAATGGCTCCACAACTAACAATGAAGACAACTATAGAGAGACATAATCACTGAATGTAAATACATTGAATGGCTATTGCTGAAAAATAGTATCTAGGGTTTGATATCATAAAAATCTTAAGGATTATAACTTTAAATTGATGAATTGATAGGACTACAGATACTGTTTACACCTGAAATTAATACATCTCATTCAGGACTCCCTCACTACTAGCACTTATTTATGTGTTAAAGAAAAGTGTTTTGAGACAATTAAAAGATTTCTAGTATTTGTGGTAGGCTATAAAAATTCTTACAATACTTAACTGAGTAGTTTTTATTCACATAAGAATTCCTGTTTTATTACAGCACAAGAATTCAAGCCACTTTTTCAGTATTTACAAGTAAAGTCTTAGAAAACTACTTTTTTGTCCATTCTTCATCCTTAAGTTCTTTATTGCTTACGATGCATGATGTACAAAACTAAAGGAAACTCTAAAAGAGATGACAAAGAAAACAACATATATCAGCAGGTTTATCTGAATCTATATCAATACCAGAAATACCATATTGGACAAACACACACACACACACACACATGCACTCACACGCACACACACACACACACACACACATGCACTCACACACAAACACATACAGTGAGGACTGTTCGGTCTCTGTGGTTTCTGTCGCCTTTGAGGACATCTGCAATCTGCAGCTCTAACAGCGAACCAACACAGCATCTCTGAACACTAATCAGCAGGCTATTGATGTTTTCCAGTAATCTGTGAATGTACCACACACACACACACACATACTCACACACACGTGTCAAGAGATGACGAGAGGAGGGGAGAAAGTTACAAAGCAGCCCCTCCCTCTTATTCATCACTTGCTTATGACAGTCACATCCAGAACACTGCCCGCAGCAATGATTTTCTGAGCAACAAAAATGTCGATTTTTTTGAACTCCTCAGCCACAAAATGTTCCTCCAGCAGGCACGTACAATAGCTGCAGTGACTTCTCTAAATCCAACCCGTTCCCTATTGATGTACGTCAAACGAAATTCACACACACGTCCTTATTATCCAGGTGCCGCAAATATCTCTCTGTCAAACTTCTACCCCCTTCACAGCTGATTACACCCTCTCACACCTCCTACATGTATGTGCGCGAACACGCACATGCACTCCTCTTCTTAGATCAGGGATATTTTTACTCTGTCCTGTGTTCTGTCCTGTGAAGACTTAATGCCAGGATAATGCCCGACACACACACACACACACACACACACACACACACACACACACACACACACAAACAGACTTCTCATCCTTTTGGCACAATGATGGACTCCCCTGTCCTCTGACCCACTGCTGGTAAAGGACTGACATTTTCTGTCTGCTAAACAGCTCTATATTTGTCGGTGGTGTAAAGCTGACATTCAGTGGGGCAAAATCAGCCCGAGAATAGCTGCTTGTACAAAATAGGAAGCATTGTGTTTAAGGATACGTTCAGGTATGTGTAGCTGTGAGGTTGTGCTCTTGTAGGTCAGATGTTATTTCTGAATGTGGTGTAACGTAAGAAGGACTGACACCAGCGATCTGCAGGTCCTTTAAAGCCTGTACACATCTGAGGTTCCCTTTGAACAAATGATCTGATAATGACAGCCTAAAGATTTAACAGGTAAATTATAGGTCCAAGTGTGTGTGTGTCTGTGTGTATGCCTGCATTGTGTGAAAGTTGATGACTGTGTCGGATTGTGGATGGAGGGGAGGACGAGAGGATGTAGTGATGCATAGTAAGAGAGACCAAAACAGGAGTGTTAATGTTCTTGGGCCTGCGGCTCTG
>CM076454.1:10742500-10767500 GCA_038419695.1 Scomberomorus guttatus | reverse complement strand
AAATACTCCATTGGAAGTAAAATTCCTGCATTCAAACTCCCAAAGTAGAAGTTCAAAAGTATTACAGTAAAAAGTCTGAATGTATGACATGTACTTAAAGTATCAAAAGTTGAAGTACTCCTGCAGACAAACTGATATTAAAAGATATTATTGCATTAGATTGTGTGAGTGGCTCTTTATTGGTGTAGCTGGTTGTGGTGAAATCTGGGGGGGATGATTAATGGGGCTGGGAAGAAGAGGAAGAAAAAAAAATCTGTTACACAATTGTAATTAGTTTTTGGACTTGTTCTTCAATCCTTGCTTGACAAATTGGATCATTTCTCCTCTTTGGGCTTTGAATTAAATTATTTATAAGAAATCTGGAAACTGTTGGAACTGCTAACAACTCAGAGACATCTAAAACGTGACATTGGGCCCGAAGAAGATGCTGCTTTTTTGTGAGGGGTCAAAAGACAAAAAGGTTGGAAACCACTGGTTTATTCTTCAAAGATCCCCTCCAGACATGTTTTAAGATACATAAAAAATACTTTGAAGAACAATTTTGTTTTATATGTTTTTTTTCCACAAAAAAAGTTAAATGACATTGTTAAAATCCTTAAAATGGCATCTTCTCCTTCCCACTCATTGGAAAAATCCAGAATATGTGAATATTTTTCATTTCAAAAGTTTAAATACCAGACAGAAGATGTTTCCTTCTTCACTGCAAAATCCATTCTCAGCGTCTGTGCACTGGAGGCTTCAAGTTTCCACATCACACTTGTGTAATTTGCATACTGGGCTACAACTGGATCAAAACTAGTTGTGATGTCACAAATCATGCTCGCAAGTACACGTCTAAACTTAGATTTTCAATGAGCACAGAGAAACTTTCCCCCTTCAGCAGCTGAATTTGAAAACAGCCTTCCAGTGTCAAAGGCTATCAGATGGACAATGTATTGCATTTTATAAGATTATAATATGTTTATTATTATAGAGTAAAAAGTGCCTCTGAAATGCAGTGGACTAGAAGTATAAAGTAGCATAAATTAGATTATGTATCTCAAGAACAGTACTTGAGTAAATGCTCTTTCTTACTTCCCACCGCTGCAGACAACAAATCATCTTACCCCAGTTTTAACTGTCCCTCAGTAGAAGGACATGCAGAGGCTTCCCAAACTGTCATTTTATATCTTCCTTCTCCTCGTGCCTGGTCTTTCTCTTTCTGTCTCTCTACACACTTCCCATAACAATCTATCTCCCTACATTTCTCTCTCTCTTTCTCTCTATGAAGCCCATCAGTACACATGGCCGTCCCTCCGTCACTCTCTTTCACCATCTGTGACGGTCTGGGCTGGCTGGCTGATCTGCTCAGACTCATTACCCTGCCAAAGTTTGCCTCAAGCCAGGTGTGAGGATATCTTTTGCTTGTGTATGTATGTGTGTGTGTGTGTGTGTGTGCAGTGAGGTCGCTGTGAGGTCTTGCACAATCTAACATTCATGGCAGCATGCTGGAACAATGAGGTACAATCAGTGACTGTACAAACAGGTCCCTCAGGGTGTTTGGTTCTCATTTGTCCTCCTTCACTGTGTCATGTACCTTGCAACAATTCTTGTTCACAATTCTTGGCTGCATGTTAATGCTGTCTGTCTCTTCTCACAGCAAAGCTTGATGAAAGCCAAAAAAGAAGCTCTAAAACAATGTTCGACCAGCGTTTGGCAGGTGTAGTCGGAGTTATAAAAGTTTTTCAAACAGGGAAAAATTAAAAAAAAACCTCTCTCTCTCTCTCTCTCTTGTCCAAAAATTATTAATGTTCATGTCATTTTTGTCCTGTGTCTTCAGGGATGTCCCAAGCTGATCTCCTGGATTAATACTGAGGCTGATGAAACCATATTTTTATTGATCAGTATCCGCTGCTATAAGCATGATCCTTTTCTCATTCTTCAGTTGTTACTTTCCTTCAATCTCAGTGACATTTTGCAGGGATCCCATAAGGATAAAGTGCTGCTCTTGGTTAAAAATGTGTTTAAAATCTGCGTTTGAGCTGTACCAAGTTTAGGTTAAAGTGTAAACTGTGCAGCTGTATTATGTGGGCAAACATAAATGTAGTATCAGAACTCAGTATTGGCTGATAATAAACAACTCAAGTCAGAATTGGGGAGGAAAAAGACCTTGAATTTTTCCTAAGCCACCGAACATTTGTGGCTGCCTTTTTAGAGCGTATCCATGACTGGCCCCTACAAATAGAAAAATAATTTGAGCATTACTGGAGAAAACGGTGGCAGCCGGGATGATTCACTCGCCCGCCGCTCATTCTCTCTTCACCGTCTGTTTCTTTGTCACGCCGTGTTTTCTCACTCATCCCATCACTTAGGCTGGGGAAACACTCAGGCATCAATCTGGCAGAATGCCCTTGACATTTCCAGTGTTTGTCCCCGTTTTCCACCGCCCGTATATCTTTCACCAAATCAATAATATATGCCTCTGCAGTTTTATTGAAAGCGAGTTAGATTATAATGCTCCTGTTTTAAGGTCCAATGTTAAAATTTCCTCCAGTTAATAACTTGTCTTAATAAAAGGTGCTGGTGCGCAATTTTATGTCTCAGGATTTGAGCAAACAGGGAAGGAAAAACCTGTTTTCCTCAGTAAAGTGTGATTTTGTGTAGCTGCTTATGAGAGCTATTTGATTTAAAATCATTTCATCTTGAAAATTTATCTTGAAAATTTTTTTTTAAAAGCTCAAACCTTTTAATTGATACTGTCTCTGCCAGGGCTTTCCAACCTGAGCTAAAATTAACCCTGATTTTCACTTGCATTGGCTTACGTCCTGGTCATTAAGTCTGCAGAGGATGAAAACACTCATAAACTTCCTTTAAGTCTCTGCATGAGCAGCACTCATACTAATTCTGTAGATACCAACGTAGAAGGAGAAATGTACGCCAGGAACTAAACCACAGGGCATTTTCATTTTAGAGTGAGTATGTGTGTGTGTGTGAGAGAGAAAGAAACTGAGAGTGGGAGAGAGTGAGAGACAGAGATAGAGAAAGATGTGTGTGTCCTCTTTGTTCTCACATAGCTCAAATCTGCAGTCTAATCCCAGCAGTTTCGGCACAGTGGCTGCAGCCTTGAAGACACTTTTTTTTCTCCATGCTTGCTGCACTACAGTTTCCCTAAATCCTGCAGTACAGGATGGATACAGGATGACAACCTCTCTGTCCTCTCAAGCACTCTCCCTCTTTGGTGAGAAATTTCCCCTCTTGTCCCGCGCTTAGATACTGTGATACTGTAGTTAGTCAAGATGTCACCGTTGTGTGCGTCTTGCTGGAAGCAGAGCATGGTGGCCCTAACCGCGCTAACGCCCGTCTTATTTCTGCTGTGCATGGCATGATGTCACTGCGTTTTGGTAATATTACCAGGCTTGTGGTCAGTGGCGTCAGTGTGACACTATGCAGGCCGTGTTGTGAAGTATGACACTGACCGGACACAAAGCCCTGCGGCTCACTGACACACTGCAGGCCAGGGGCTATAAGGTCAAAAATAGTACGGGAGGAAATAAACAACAGCAATCAGTGGAATACACACACGAAACACTTAACTTGCTTACAGATACTGAAGATACAAGCACGCAAGACGAAAACCTTACACACACAAGCAGAGTGGGAGGACTTGCTGATGGGAATCTTGATTGTTTTCCTATTTTATATAAAAGAGAAGTAAGCAATCCAGGGAGCGCAAATGTTTGTGTTTATTTGTGCGCATACATCTGTAACATTTGTCCCCGTGCATAAGTGTGTGTGTGTGAGTGAGCTCTGTGTGTTGCTGCCACCAGAGTGCTACAGTCTCCGTGTCAAATCATCAGCTGAATGGTCCGGAAGCTCAGCGCCGACACAATGACAGAGAACGGGGCTCATCCTCTCCCTGGAGTAGGGCTAGTTTTGGGGCGAGATGCTGCTGAAAAACATGGCTGACTCTTTTATGAACTTCACTCTGTTTTGCTCTGACTCCTCGCGCACATAAAAGAGTAATGAGCAGTGGAATAACAATCATTCTTTTTCAGGCTTTTCAGAACACACCGTTAACACATGTGTCGATGCCCTGCGGTCTATAAGCTAGTAAAAAAAAGTAGGTTAAATTCAACTTTTATGTGTTTTACACACATGGATGCATGTATACAGTGTGTTCACATTACACACATACAGATGAGCAGTGCTGTGAGGTATTAACCTGCAGGGCAGAGAACCCGTTCTGTGAACTGGGAACAGAGCTATTTATAAGCAGATTAATTATGCCAATGCATATGGTGATCAGTGCAGTTGTGGTCTCATTTAGAGGGGGAGTTGGAAGCTATAGACACAAGCTTATTCTCAAATCCCCCCCCCCCCCCCCCTTCCGATCACAGGGAGTTATCCAAAGCCTACTGTTCATTTTTGTGTATACACAAGCAGGCACTGTGCAGAGTGATGCAGTGGTGGAGAACGTCCTTCAACCAAACAACTTTTGATGAATCCTCCTCAATCATCCTCCCTGCAGAGGTGTCCCTGCACAATTTCATCAATCCCCACCAGCTTCTGTGCTGCTGCTCTGTAGCTGAACTTGACCTCTGACCTCCCTGTGGAAGCAGGATACTGGAAAGAGAATCTGAGTAGAGCTGAAGCTGATTAGTTGATTAGTCGATTGACAGAAAATCAGCAACTATTTTCAATATCGATTAATTGCTTAAATAATTTTTCAAGCAAAAATGGCAGATTTTTCCTAGTTTCATTTTTTTCAATTCTGAGCATTTGCTGCATTCTTTGTCTTATGTGATAATAAACTGAATGTCTTGGTGTTTTGGACTGATGGACGGACAAAATAAGCAATTTGATAACATCACCTTGAGCTTCAGGATATTGTGGTCAGCATTTTTTGACATTTTCTAATACGTTATAGACTAAACGATTAATCAATTAATCAATGAGAATAGTCGTCAGAATAATCAATAATGAAAATAATTGTTAGTTCTAAGTCTGAGTGATTATTTATGAATACTAAATAAGTAAGGCACTGATTTGGAGACGTCTGGAGGTTACAACTGTTAAAAGTTATGTTGAAAAGTGACTTTTTTAAAGCGCCTATAGGACACTTGCATTACCCGTCAAAAACCTTTTTTTCTATTTGTATTAGTATTCATTTCTGTTTCGACATACATTGTTTGTCTCTTTTCAAGGACATACTCGTATTATTGATGTGATAATTATCTCAAGTGTTTTGGAAGCGGCTCCCCAATGGATTAAATGTAAAGATGTTGTTTCCTGTTATGAATTTGATATCTGACAAACACACTGTAACTCTAATAAACTCAGTAATTCAACCTTTTCTTTCAAATGATTTATCCTACACATCTGCAGGTGTGCATTACCCAACACTTATTAAATGTTGAAACAATGATTATAGAGAATATAAAGAACTTTCACTTTTCAACCAAATTTTCCAGAGTTTTAACTAAAAGCCTTGACATCTTTTCACCTGCAAATTGCCGAAACTGCGCATACTAAAAGCTCATAATGTGCGACTTTTAGACCCCTCCTCTTACAGCGGCGCTCAAGTAGCTCACTGTTTAGCCAGCTAAACGCATCATACTGGGGTTAGCTAAGACTAAGAATAGCTGACCTTTTTACCATCCACATCCACTAGGGCTGAATAATACACGCCTTCACACTCCTCTCCTCTCAAATACGGCATTAGTCAGATTACCGCCATCCTCCTTTCAATCATTTCTCCATATGATCCCGTCTTCCTCTGGCTGAGGATGAGTGGAGAGAGAGTGAAGGTCAGATAGCAACAGCTCTCTCTCCTCTTCCCTCTATCGCTCAGTCTTATCAGTCTTGCTCTCTTTATCGCCTCCCACTTTTTCCTTCCAACTCTGGAACGTTAACATTTATTCTCCCTTTTGTGTCTTCCCTTCAGCCTTTATCACTCTATTTCCTTCTAACGCTATGTCCTTCCCTTTCTCTCAGTTTTGCTCTGTCATCTTCACACTCTCCCCTCTCTCGTTTCCAATTTTATTCCTCTTGGCTCACATATCAGTTGGCCCCAAAGACACACACACACACACACACTCAAAGCACATGCACGCAACCTGAAATACCCTCCCTCCGTGCCTCAGGTGATCACATCACAAACACACCCACACAAGCATCACATCAATCTTGGTTTCAAGCTCACGCCGCAAAAATGCACAGAGACGTAAAAATATATAGTGGCTACGCTACACAAGTAGGCCAGTTGAATTCGATATGCTTCTCTGCACCAGATGGGACTGAGCAATCGTTCCAGCTGATAAATAATGTATCGTCTACCTGTATTAAACTGAGCCGATGCCTCCTTGTCATAATGAATGTTTTAATGAATTTGAGTGACAGATCTGGGGCACATGCGATTGATAACACCTCTATAGTCTGCCTGTTTTTCTTTTCCCCCCCTCTGTTATCTCTCTGTTGCAAAGTCTTAATCTGTTTGGCCATTTTCTCAGCTGCTTCCGTTTTATCCAAATTTTTTCATCCTCTGTTTTTTTGGTCACGCTATTTGAGCCTGTCTCTCCTCTCATCCCATCTCTCAAGTAATCTATAATTCACTTTCATTAAAGAGATATCAGATTCACTTGGTGTGAAACCCCAATTTGTTTCTTTCATTCTTCCTTTCTGTGAACCCGCACACACCTGTTTCTGTTTCGCTTTTTATGAATATTTAACTCTTGCCCTGTGTGTGGCCCTGTGCCTTGGCTGTTTGCCTTGGGTGTGTGAGCTGTCCAGGGCACCGATGAGCAGCCAGAAATACTTTTCCCAAACACCGGAGCCACAACACCACCAGCACTGGCAGCCGGGGGGACGAGCCACTTAAAATTCTGTGGATTTAGTTCGAGCACTTGTCAAAATCGACCTACAGTGAGTACGGCAGGTCGTTCAACATGCTGAAATTCCATTATGACAAGAGAGGAAATGTACGTTTGTGTTCTGTATACGTGTGAGTGTGGAGAGTTGATGATGGAGAAGATTTAGGTGCTCAGGGCAGGAAAGTTTTTGGAGCACACTAAGAGAAGATAAATATGTTGGTAGGCAAAATAACATAGACACCTCATGGAAGAGAACATTTACTCTGAAATAATGTCATCGCAATTGCAAATAAACAAGCCCCGATCATTAAAAGGCTTCATGCCAACCAGCAGCACTTATCTACACATGAGACAATCAGCAGAGCTCCAAAGAAGCCAAATGACTCGTACCTAACTAAACTGAAAAGTGCAATACTTCAGGGGAACTGTAAAGAAAATGTGCCAACGCGCAGACAAAAAGTACTGACAAACAACGCCTGCAGTCGAAACTAATCTCAGTATAGATGTCAATTAAAACTGTTAATTGACATGCAAACTAGGCTAATATGAGTAATTTTTTTCAGCAGTAATTTAATCACATGGAACTCAAAGTCCTTTTTCACAGTGTTTATATGCTGTGATTTGTTATTAGCTTAATATTAGTAAATAATATATATATTTTCTCTTTAAATTTCAGTCTTTCTTTTCTTTTATTTAAAGCTGCATTTATCGGTTTTGCTTTTGCCACTTGGACACAAATCTCCACAACAAGCCAAAATTTGTTATTAGCTTAATTTTTTAGCAAATTCTATGATCTATTTTGTTTTTCTTTAAATTTTCATTCTCTTTTTTTGTAACTCAAAGCTGCATTATCACTTGTTTTTGCCACTTGGGTGCAGAACTCCACAACAAGCTAAAAATCATACACATTTGACATGTAGGCTCATATTGTGTCGTTAATTTGGCTAACATGTTAGGAAACTGTTGCCTGTTTACCCATCCAGTCGAGTTTCTGTGCACCTGGTGAATGTAAGTCCAGTATTCACTCTCCTCTCCACTGTGCTCACCAGATGGTCATTACTGTTGTCTGCCTGCTTGGTTCTGGGCAAGTGGCGTACGGTGGTTTTATAGGGCTTGTTATTGCTGAAAACAGCTGCCTGCTGCTGGACACAATGCTGATGAGAGCAGTGAGACTGAACCAGAAGAGTAAAGTTGTGGGCAGCTGGCTAACACCCCCCCCCCCCCCAAAAAAAAAGAGCTGAAAAATGCCAAAATGCTTCATAGAGCTGAGGGAAACTACAGACTGTGTGTTTGTCACTACAAGCGACTCCTTTCACATTACACATAGTCTTTCGATGCATTAATATAAAAATATCACTTAGTGCAGCTTTAAGTTTAGCTAATAATGTATCTAGTTGTAGCTAGTAATTACCTATTTCCTATATCTTTGAATTTTATGGCTGTTTTTACAATTTAATATTTGTTACTGACATTTTCATCTTGAGATTCCTTTTCTTGTAATAAAAAAGTGTTCACATAATGTTGTTTGTTGCACATAGCAGGAAGAAACATACAGCCAGCACACCAAGAGGCACCTGACACTCCACCAGGATGTTTAGTCTTTGTCTTTTCTGTGCTCTTCTCTTTCCTTTCTTGCATTTGCGAAAAAACACATCCACTCCGTCTTTATATCATATCCTTGTGTCACTCTCCCTCTTGTTGCCTCTCTTTCCCATGGACCTGCCAACCTTGCTGCTTTCCTGAAGTCACACTCTGACTTTGGTGGCTGCCAGAGTCAAGTCATGTCAACCTTTCTCGGTGACACGTGCCTGACACAAACACAAACTGAGTGACTTACTTAAACACAAGGAAAACACAAGCAAGCATTAACAAACAATATAAAAACAGGAACTGACAAAGAAGTTGAGTAAAAAAAAATCACAGACACAGGACTTTTCTACCAATAATATTCCCCATTAGCAGTAGTATGTAGTAGTATGTGAAGACACTTACACACACACACACACTTGCATGCACCTGATTCATATTTACACTGAGAGGTAACGACAGCTGGAATCTCTGCACATTAGACTCACAGCCCTGCAGTCAGATAGGAGGGCATTCATGACCACAGAAACACACTGCATGCTCTAACACACACACACACACACACACACACACGGTCCCTTGACTCCATTCCCTCTGTTAAACTGGTTACTGTAGTTGTTTATAAGTGCCATATCAAACAAGACAGAGTGCATGTTTATGTGCGTTTCTGAGGGAGCACAGTGGTTTAGTCACGTCTGTAACTTTAAAAGCGTTAGGTGATGTGGGATATAGCTGTGATTTCATATTACTGCGGCTGCGATGTAGTACAGCCAGTACAGCCGTGTGTATGTGGAAAGCACAAAAACTCTGCTGTGGGTGTGTTGTGTTGTGTCACTTACGATTCGAAAGCCCTTCTGTCAATATTTATTTTTCTGATTTTACCGCAGAAATGTGAGGATTTGGTGTTTGGTGGGATAAAGAGCAGAGCAGTAAGTATGTGTGAGAATGCGTATATGTGCTTGTGTGTTCATGTGTGTGCCACTTTTTGAGTGTACTTCAGTGAAAGTGAAGGCGGATAACAACTTTGGGGACCTGCTGTCTTCAAGTGGCCTTCCTCTCAAGCTCCTTGTCCCTTAATCTCATTCCTGTCTCCCACAGGCTCTGGCTTTAGGGTCTTCACTAACCTATAGATGCCACTTTGACTCACACACACTTAAGTGGAGGAGTGAGTCACGCACACACACACATACACACATACCACACACTCTGTCCTTAATGGGAGCATAGGAGTCCAGCTTTTTTGAGCACCATCATTAACCATCTGGACTGAGGGGCCAAAGCATACGGCAGTGGGAGCGCCAGCACGCCCAGGTGCACACAGCATTTGTGAGTGTGTGTGTGTGTGTGTGTGTGTGTGTGTGAGGGGCTAGCCAGACAAAAAAAAACAGGTACAAAAGGGCACAACCATTATCTCTGCCTTCAGGACCCAGACAGGCAATGCAGTAAGATCAATGGGATGCACATTGACTGTTAAGACGGCTATTATAAGCAAGACCAATGTTGTTATAACACCTAACGCAGGTCACCTTCTTAGAACTAAGCTCCATTAACATTTACAAGCAAAGATCACCTGAGCTTGACTTCGCCGAGAAGGTCAAGAGACCCACTCTTAAAGATTTTTAATTCAATCCCTGATGCTTTAAAGAATGGACGGCTGTTGCTTTCCAAGTAAATGCAACACAAGTTGTTGGAGAAAGCTTGACACATTATTGAGACGTGAAGGGCAGTTTGAGGAGATCTTATTGCAGAGAGGAGCAGAATTAAATCTTCAGATTGCTCTGACTCTAAGGTCAAACCATTAGCTCTGGACTCTGAGTGTGTGTGTATGTGTGTGCGCGCGCCTAGGAAAAGAGAGGGAGTCTCTGTGCATCTGTGGGAGAGCACATGGCTGTGTGTGTGTGAGTGTGTGTGTGTGTGTGTGTGTGTGTGTGTGTGTGTATGTGGAAGATGAGTATGTGCATACAAAATAAAGGAAGAGCAATAGTGTAATAAGTGGCCCACCATCAGGGACTAAATGGCCCAAGCGCCCACAATCAAATTATCTAAATGAGCTGATGTGACAATAACAAATGATAAGACCTTGGAGCGTCTTTGGCGAATAGTCTCAGCAGAGCAACATTTTGTTTATTTGCCAGGAAACTGGCCAGCAACAGGATCCTGCTTCCAGAGCCAAACAAACAACCGGGAGACCACCTGCAAGTGATCTGTCTGCTGTTATCTGAACAGGCCAGATTTTGGCAAAGAAAGCAGGCGGGATGTGTTTTTGTTTTTCAGAAATAAGCTTCTTTTAAGACCAAGTCCTTAATGGTCATCTAAAAGAAAAAAACATCCCATATTTGACTGTTTAGATCACCCCAAATGGTCCTGTGTGTTTTGAACATCTATCAGACTCCATCCATCCTCACCTTGGAACTTGAAGCCCTCTATCTGCACCCAGAGGCAGAGGTCCTCCGTGTCACAGTCGCACCTCCAGGGGTTTCCGCTGAGCCCCAGAGACCGGAGAGCAGGCAGGGCGATGAGGCTGCTGATGTTGAGGACCGTCAGGTTGTTCCGGCTCACATCCAGCACCTGCAGAGCAATGTTCTCCGAGAAGGCATCCGGGTGGATCTCCCCCAGACTCGGGTTATCCGTCAGCCGCAGCATCACCAGTGACGCCAGGGGCCCGAAAGTCCGGTCCTCGATCTGCAGCAGGGTGTTGAACGACAAGTCCAGATAGGCGAGTTTCCGCAAGTTCCCGAAGGTGGACTCGGAGATCTCGGTGAGAGAGTTGTTGCTGCAGTCCAGATACACCAGATCGGACAGGTAGTTGAGCTGCAGCGCCGGAAGGTCCCCGATGCGGTTGTTGGAGATGATGAGCTGCCGGGTGGCCAGGGGCAGGTCATTAGGGAACAGGGTGAGCTCCTGCCCGGCGCACTGGACCACCAGCTGGTCGTCGCACACGCATCTGTCGGGGCAGCCGGCTGTGAGAGCCGGTGAAGGGGCCACCCCCATCACGAAGATAAAGAGGAAGAGGAGCCGGAGGGATTGGGCGCTGGGCTCGGGCAAGAGACGCATGACGAGGCCGCCCAGAGCGTCATGAACTCGGGCTGAGCTGGACCAGGACTCCCCGGCGCTCTCCGGGCATCCTGCATGGGTCTGAGGAGCTGTGAGAGGGGCGAGATGGCTGCCCTGGGTGTCTGGCTGTCGCTGCCTGAAAGCCTGGCTGCTGTTTATATCCAGCCTCTCTTTCTCTCTCAGAAAGACTATCGGTCAGTCTCTCACACGCACTCTGGCGCGCCACGCACGTCGCCACAAGACATCGTTTCAGAAGGTGACCGAGGGACGCTTATCGCTCTGCGGGTGAGAATCGAGCAGCTTACCGGAGTTTGTCCCGCCTGAAGAGACCACAGCGGACAACTGAGTGTTGGCGACCACCCGCTTGGTGACTCATCTTTGTGAATTAGTTGTCGCCAGCAGAGTGCATTGTTCATTTAGTTACCAAACAAATGCCATGACCTGCGCAAAATTCCTGAATCCTGGATGTAGACTCAGCAGAGACGCACCTCGTTCACATATGTCCTTGGCTGTGTTTGTCTGAGTGTGTGCGGGTCTGTTCCACGCCTCTGTCCAGCAGACAAGTCGGGGTTTTTTTTTCTCAAGAGCGCGATGGAAAGTGCGTCCTTCCACTCCGCTCAGACGGCTCTGTGTGACTGTCGCTCTCTGCTGCGCGGTACTGATGCGCTCTCGCTCTGCGCTCCCTCCCTCTCCGTCTCTCCGTCCGCGCACACACTGCAGGTCTGCACACACAGAAGTGGCGTGTGCGTGTCGTGTGTCAGTTGGCAATGGTGTAATTTGCAATGGTGACGTCACCAGGTGTTGCCCTCTCGAGGTAACCAGACGTCCGGAGTACAAACCATCTTACCGGCCAAAGGAACTCAAAGAAATGACATGAGAGGAGGATAGTCTCTCTCTCTCTCTCTCTCTCTCTCTCTCTCTCTCTGTGTGTGTGTGTGCGTGTGTGTGTGCGTAAAATCACAAGTCAATCACAATCTTGCCTGAAAGCAGCACAGATTTAACAGGCCTTATCTCATGTGGTCCAGTGGCTAATTTCTCCTCATTCTGTCCCCCAGCGGCTTGTTGATAACATAATGCATTCAAATAGGATTGTGCGTGCTCAGTTATTAATTTTTTGGCATGCGCAATTTTTAATTTTGGAAGGCAGTGAAGTCGGCTGTCCACATCTATGTGCGTCACTTTTTTTTTTGTCTGAACAGTGGACGTGGAAGGAGGCTGAAAGGATGTTGATTGCCACCTCTTGTTGCTAGTGTCTCATTACTGTGCCACTCAGTGAAACAAAAGCAGTTGACGTTTGGATTATAGTGAAAAATGAAATCAAGCAATATTATATGTAATGCCAAGTGGTAAGTTAGTTGCCATTTCAACTCTATTTTAATGCCAACATGTACCTAATGACTGTCCAAAATATGAACCAGTACAAAGGAATAGGTATAATGACCCTACCTTTTAATAGGAGGGTGAAGAGGTTCAATATTCTTGAGAGCATAATTATTGATGATTTAGCTACACTTTTGTGCACAGTATAGATGCTTTCAAGCCAGTTTTCTTCCAGGGTCACACAGAGGTCATTTGGCTTTCAGCAAGACTATCATTAAACCTAATAAACCACATCAATGCTGTTTTCTCTGATGTTATGAGATTCAGCTTTAAAGCAGTGGGTTCAAACCTGTTGGTCGCAGGATGAATCTGTGGGGTTGTAAGATGATTACCAGGGTATAGGAAATAACATTATGTTTTTTTTTTTTATTGTATCAGAAAATGTAGTTGACTTACACTAAATACTGTATAGTTTTACCTCCTTTGGCCTCTGAAGAGTTTTCAAATGAAACAACCTGAAAAGAGAAAAGACTGGTGGGAATGTCAGTTTTGCTGTTTGCAGTTTTTGGCCATAAACCAAAGTACCAATGGACCAATTAAAATTTCTTCACCTGATGATAGCACTATATGGAAAGTAAAGGGATCACCGAAGCTATGATTCATCCTGAGGGCTACATGAATGTGTTTCAAATGTTCATGGCAATTTATCCAGTACTTGTCGAGACATTTTACTCAAAACCACAAATGTCAACCTGCAGGTTGCACTAGATGAAAAGTCGTTGGATCACCAAAGTCAATAATAGGGTTCATCTTCTGGGGACCACTGATGTCTGTACAAAATATGGTCCAAAAAAATGGTCCAATAGTTGTTGAGATATTTCAGTCTGGCCACTGGCCACTGACTGACACACACACACACACACACAGACAGACAAAGATTGCCATCCCCGAAGATAATCAAGGCAATGGATTGGCAATGGCAATGAATGGATAACAAACTGACAGTGAAAAAATGACAGCACTGACATCCTTCCACTCAGTTGTTAATTTCAGAGCTGTTGTGGTCAGACACGGTTATCTATCTTCAGTCTGATCTATAATTATTGAAGGAAAGCTTGACTGAGTACAGAGCAGCCTGGAGGAGCCTGTTTGATCAGTTTGTGTCGGCCTGTCTGCTACCTATGTCATGGGTTTACTGTCTTAATGGCCCCGGTGGATCGTGTTCGCAGATAACTGCCTCGGTAAAGCCCGGCGATCAGAATCATTAATGTAACTTTCCTCCCTCACTGCTCCAAACAGTGTCAGCTTCCAGGGGCAAGTGTGTATATCCATGTGCACGTGTGTGTGTGTGTGTGTGTGTGTGTGTGTGTGTGTGTGTGTGTGTGTGTGTGTGAGAGAGAGAGAGAGAGAGAGAGTTTACATGGCAATGTGTGTCATGGATACATGATATTTGGAGTTCTTGTGTTGTACGGTCATGTGAGTGCAGCACATGGGTGTCATGCATGTTTGCAAGGATGTTCCCTGACCTTGTGACAATGTGCTTGTGAGTGTGTGCATGTGTAGAATGTGTGTGTGCTCCAGGTTGAGCAGTGAAACATCTTTACTTTTTAATGGGGAGGGGGGGGGGGGGGGGGGGGCAGTGTCTGCTGTCAACAGCCAGACAGCCGGTCTGATCCCCAGCCGAGGGGAGGGGCATCACTGCCATCAGAGGTGTCACTCACCTTCGCACTGCACTGCTATACATCTTTACAGCTCTGTTTTCCTTTGGAGGGATCCCTAGACTGAATAATGAGAAGTGAAAGTTTTTTTTTATAAGAGCAGAATATATTAAATATTGGCTGAGCTCTGGCCCTGCTCCTCTTCTGTGTGAGGCTGTAACTCTTCCGTCCCTTTTTCTCTCTGTGGCTCAGTCTGGTTATAACTCTTCTCCCATCTTGCTCCACTATCTTTCAGGCTGTATGTCTCAGGCTGTTTTCTTCAGTACATCACCAACTCCATCATTCTAATGTAACTGAAATAGGGTAAGATCATCCATCAGTCACCCTGTCTGGCGTCATACTAGGTGTGTATTTGTATGAGTGCTCTGGGGTTGCATGAACATATAAAAACATAACATTTTATTCATCATCTATAATGTTTCTGAAGACTGACGTGAACTTGGTCAAATACAGGATACAGTTTCTTGTTGATGTGCTGCACATGGCACTCAAGCCAAATCTTAAACTACTGAAGATGTAAATCTTTAAAAAAAAGTTACAAAAATGAAACTTTCATATTTAAAGACTGCTAAATAACTTGGCGACGACGGCACATATCAGAGAGTAAAACGGTTTTGGTCAGTGATGTGTTTTTAATAGTTTTTGGACACCCATGGAGCTCAATGACATAGAGGAATAAGCTACAATATATAATTTGAAGACAATACCTGTTATCATTGACAAAAACTAAAATATAACCAGACTTGTCCTTGAATATTTTTTTTTTAAATCTTTTACACATCGATTATTCATAGATGAAGATCAGCAAGTGTCATGTCTTCATTCTGACAGTATCATGTTCTTCTGGGCCGCTGGTTCTGAGGTATCAGCAGAGCGTGTTAATCCACTCCACCTTGCTTCTGTGCACTTTAGTGGAGTTAATGTGCTCACATAATGGCAGCCCCCCCCCTATTCCTGCCCCTTCACACACACTCTCACACACACACAAACCTACATCTTATCTCATATACACACACGTACCTACACACCTCTGTTGTCCGTGGTTTCTGACTGATTTTGTTCTATAAGTGACTGTGATCCATAGCGCAGACTGAAAAAGTGCGCCATGTGTGTTACTCTCTTAAAGTATATCTGTCTGACAGATATAGCAGAGACAAAGGTCAAACACACTGTACATGCCCAGAGCAGATCACTGTGTTGTCTCGCTCTTGACAGACAGATGCAGTAACAGGACGCCACTCACTCCCTCTGACTCATGCCCGGCCTCGTACCCTGTCACCAGGCCTCCCAGCCTAAAGTCAGCCCCAACCTTTGATGAGGCTGATGCTGGAGGACTGTCTAGCTCACGTGCCTTGACTCCTCTGATGGGAGGAAAGGGAGACAGAGGAGAGGAGGTGGAGCAGGAAGACTAAAAAAGAACCTAGACTAAAGAAGGATGGTGAGAACAGTAGGGTTTGCATTTCCTCGGACTGCAGGCCTCTTCTTGGCTAACAGAAGTAGTGACTGCACCGGAGAGCAAAGGGAACAGTGGAGCAACAGGACAGAGTCCTCCTCCAATCATCCTGCTGATACAAGGCTGACCCCTGCAGGATGGGAGGGAAAATGCTGTGTGGCTGACATCAGGTCAAGTGTGGAAAATGAGGACTTTGTGCCATGCCCAGGATGTTTGTTGACAGAAGGGGTGGTGAATTTATCCAGTTGAAGCCAGGAAATGATGCTACAAAGAGGGCTTGCAGAAGTTATGGCTGCAGGGCCGGGCGGAGAGAGGGAGGAGATGTGCACGAAACTCACCGAAGCATGCTGGACAAAATAACTTTCTCCTTTGCCCTCTAGTGTAATGGCTGTAGGTTGCTCTTAAAAGGCATTACTCTTAGCTGTGGGTGGACTGTGTTCCTGCTTGGATGTGTGTCCAACCTGTGTGTCTTGTCCAGGGACATACACTGGCAGTGTCAGTTACAGTCCATCAGGCTCAGGTTCTGTCACACACCGTCACATTCGAATGGTGAGGGTCATCTACCATCAGTTTTCCATTTCAAGGCACATACACATACGTAAACCAATGCACACCTGCCAGACAGCAAATCTAAACCACCTGTTCCCCTCCAGACCAGAACCTTAGAAATCAATCAGGTGACATTTCACGTCACTGCAACAGAACCTACTGACAAATGCAAATCTAAGTATCGTATGTCTCCTTTCTCCTTTTCTTGTCTGCTTTTTTCTCTATTTTATGCTCTCTGTCTATGTGGAAAAAATGAGTGTGATTAGTGTGTTCCCATTCAGTTATACTGTAGGTGGGCTATAGTTTCAGTTTAACTAAACCCACTAAACTCTGATCCTGCCCACCCTCCTGAACCGACATCCTCCACCCACCTACACTCTACCCTTATGATACATTTACATCTCAGTTACAAATTAACATGATTTACTGGCCAGAGTCACTGACACCCATGTTAATTAGGAAGAGTAAACAAAGCCAGACAGCAATAAAATGGACAATAAAATGTGCTCGCCGTTGCAGAAGGGAAGTAATCTGATCAATATAAATGCAATCTGATGTACCTGAATACTAAAATAGGTTGTACTGTAATATTTCATAAGTGGTCAATATCTATCTCTGTTTGAACGTCTGGATCACATGCACGTGGATAGACACACACACACACACTCACTCTCTGCTCAGACTGTTGTGCCATCAGACCCAATGTCTGACTGTGTAATTGCATAACTTGTAAAGACTTGCTCAATAATGCATGGTTAGACTAGACATGGGCAGCCTGACGGAAAACCTTATCTCAACACTCTGCTTTGTCTGGCCAAAGACTGGACACTCCAGAGACAGGACACCAGGCTGGAGGACAGTGTGTATGTACGAGAGAGAGAGAGAGAGAGAGAGAGTGTGTGTGTGTGTGAGAGAGCAGAGGACAGGATGAGTGGACAGAGGAAGTAAAATAAACCTTTGAAAATTACAGCCTTTCTCTTTGAGTCTTGCTGAGTGAAAAATCAAAGTGCAAAAATCCCCCTTTATTTTTATTTTTATTTTTATTTATTTTTATTTTTTACCAAAACAGAAACAAAGTTACTTCAATATTTCATTAGGTTTTAGCTGTGTGGTCCACTACCTTGCATGAACCTGTCTGATGCTGATTTGACAGTCAGGAGCAGGCAAGTCCCTCCTTCTCATACAGGAAGAAACCTGCATCAAACTTCCTGCAACTTTCTGAACAAGCTTCCTGCTTCTGGACATTTAAAACCGAAAGATAAACAAGCATGACAACTCTCCTTCGCAGACTGGCGGGAGCGACGTGCTCATCGTGGAGGTGGCTGGGTGTAACTTTGCCGGATACGCGCGGACGAACACCGCATCTGACCCCCCGGGACGGAGCGCGACTGTTGGCCGGTGACGGTCGCTCTCTGACGGGATGTAGCCGCGCACACAGCCGTAAGCAGCACACAGAGGCGACAGCTGCTGTAGAGGTGGAGCTGAAGCGGTTAGATGGGGAAGACGATGGTAGGGATTCACTTTCATTTTATCAGCATTGTCCAGACTCACTTTCACAGACTCAGTATTTCTGGCTTATTATTAAAATGGGTTTTGTATTGAGGAAACGTCAAAAATTCCACAAACTAGACTCTGTACCAGAATCTGTTTTACAAAACTTCTAATCCAACTTCAAATCGGTTGTGATTTTAAGTTTTCCATGAATGTTTACGTCTGAACAGTTTTTCTAAACTGAAAAGCATTATCAGGAAGGAAGATGCCTCAGAAATGAATGTTCTGACTTTATGGAAGCCCACTGCTGCCCAGGAAATAAATTAATAAATATATGATAAAAATAGAACATAAAAATACACGACTATCTCATAATTATTACTTGTCAAGTCAGTCTTTAAAAATTATTTTAATTAGAGCTGCAACTAACAATTATTTTCAGTGTTGATTATTTTTTTTATTAAACATTTGGTCTGTAAAGATTAGAAAATGGTTTAAAAAAAAAATAATGTCACCAAATTGCCTGTTTTGTCCGACCAACAGTCCAAAAACCAAAGATATTTAATCAACTACAATATAAGACAGGGAAAAGCGGCAAATTCTCACATTTAAAAAAAGCTGGAACATCCCAATTTTGGCAATTTTTTATTTATCAATTATCAAAATTGTTTCCCAGTAATTTTAGTTGAACGACTAATCGATTAATCGACTAATTGCTTTATTTATTACATCACTATTAAGTTGTAATTACATTTGAAATGTTGAAATATGCTATTTGTTTATCTATTTATTTATTTCCCCAACAGGAACAGGCTTCCATACCGACTTGACTGTAGAGTCATGATATAGCACATCAAGATCACAGCCTAAAGTGCTGAAATCAATAGCTGATCAACAGTTTTGACAAATGAACAGTACAATGAAACAGTAAGTTGATAAAAGACAATTAATTGTTGCTGCCTTCTCTTTCTCCGGCTGCTGTGTCTCTTCCTCAGGTATAGCGGAGGTGTTGATGTGCCGACATGCGGCAAGAAACTCTCTGGGCCATGTGTTTGTGTCACAGGTGAGCAGAATTCTACATCGCCACGTTCACACACACTCACACCACACACACACACACACGAACTGAGACACAGCGTCCTGTGTGTGCAGATGCGGGAGCTGGTGTCCGCTCTGTCCAATGACTCAGCAGTACGTGTGGTTGTCTTCAGGAGTTTGGTGCCGGGTGTTTTCTGTGCAGGTGAGTGTTCTCTGGAACATCTGAAACCTGCCCGCTTTCCACATTTGTGATCATAAACTGTCTAAGTGATGTGTGACAGTGTGTGTTTTGATGCACGTACAGGTGCCGACCTGAAAGAGAGAGCTCTGATGAACCACTCTGAGTCTGATCTGTTTGTTCACAGCCTGCGATCCCTCATGACTCAGATAGGTGAGAAAAAGAACAAAAAGTGTCAAGGGGGAGCAGTTATTCCTCAAAACCAGGTCAGATAGATAAAAAGATTGACAGATAGATAGACGGATGAATAAACTCACCTTTTTTTACCCTGAATTTGTTTGTTATACTGTCTAATCAGCAACGTTGCCCATGCCGACCATCGCTGCGGTGGATGGTGCAGCTCTGGGAGGCGGCCTGGAGCTGGCCTTGGCCTGTGACCTCCGCTCTGCTGGTGAGTGAACTCTGAACCTTCACCTGTCAACTCTTAAACTGTGCGAGTCTTCTTTCATTTTCCTTCAGGCGATGTTAATGGGGTTGGAGAGGGGATGTCATGCTCTCTTCCCAGCTGTCACTAATCCAGTCATATTAGATCAGCTGTTAACTCCAAACAGGAGAGAGGAGGATAGTAACATCCACTTGGGGCCATTTCTTGAGACTGACAACTCCCCTATCCCATCAGTGTAGATTAGAGGATAATTGATATGTGTAAACAGGAGAGGAGCCCGTTTGACATGTTGTAGAAGTTTAAAAGTTGTAGAAGTCACTCATTTGTTGCTTTAGTTTTTATCCACTTTATTTGACTAACTCAGACGGCTGAAGCCTCATATTATCTTCAGATAAACTTTTAAATACATTTTTACTCAGAATGAGGACTGTGGATTTTGTCCCCCATCACTTACATTGTAAGAGCGTTTGGAGGGTCAGTATGAACAGGAGGAATCACAGCAAGAAAAAACTCAATGTCAATGTTCATATAGGCACCTGACTTTTGTTTTGAGACAGACTTGTGAACCTATTCTTTAAATATTATTCATAAAATATAAAATTTCCAGTTTCATATACTTTATAAAGTTGAATCTTATAAAAAACTAACAGCATTTGACATGTTTTCAGGTAATATTTATCATATTGATAATGCATTATGTTGTGACATCACTGTAATGTTTCAAGTTTCATCAACTAGGAATTTTATGTATTGCTACATCCCCCTTTATGTAATATGTCCTTCCTTTTTTTTATATCTGGCAATGAGTTGTTTGTGAGAATTCACTCTGTAGGGGATACAACACATAGGCAGAGTCAGAGAGAATATCTGTGCTTCAGTGTGGACTTACAGTGCTGTATGAAACTATTTCCAAAAACGAGGCTGCTGTTTTTAGCTGCTGAGAAGCTGACATTTGGAGATATGGGCTTTCCACCCTGCAATAATGATCACTTGATGAGCTCAGGGACTGATGATAGCTGCTGAGGCCAGACACATCTGCCCAACTGTTCATGTAGCTGAATCTACATGTGATTGGTTAAATCAGTCCCGGCATCTCGGTGATTGGTTGAGCGCTGATGAGCTAGGTGAGCAGGTGTTTGCGTCTGCTGCTCTGACAGAGGCATCAGTCAGACTTTACGCCCTCCCCGGCTTAATGGCACTCAGCAGCGCAGACCTTCAACTGTCCTTTGTGTCTGTGTGTCTGTGTGTGTGTGTGTGTTCCAGCGTATTCTGCACAGATGGGTCTGATTGAGACGACACGGGGGCTGCTCCCAGGGGCGGGTAAGACGACCAGAGGTCACACTCGCACTCCCAAATGACCTTTCACAGTACTGAGTGTCTTAAGTAAAAAGGACAAAGCAGCTGCAAGAGCTTGACCTTGAAGTGATTTGTCCTGCAGGGGGCAGTCAGCGGCTGCCGCGGATGGTCGGCATGACTCTGGCCAAAGAGCTCATCTTCACAGGTGGTTTGACAGAAAACACTGACACACAGGATGGTTGTCGTTCAGCGAGGGCTTTGTGTGTCACTCTCTCTCTCTCTCTCTCTCTCTCTCTCTCTCTCTCTCTGTCTCTTTGTTGGTTTATCAGGTCGGCGTGTGGGAGGGCAGACAGCTCTGGAGATGGGGCTTGTAAACAGAGCTGTAGAACAGAACCAGACAGGAGACGCTGCCTACAGAGAGGCACTCAGTCTGGCCAGAGAGATACTGCCCCAGGTTAGAATGCACACACATTTTTTCACTCCGCTACAGCTCAGATACTGATGCATCCCTCCTCCTCCAGGCAAGAGACCTGCTCTTTTACCTCCTCCTCCCCGCTCCAGCCACCCCCCCCCCCCCTTCTCAACAACCCGTCTCTTCTCCTTCTTCTCTTCCTCTTTTCTTCCCATCTTGCTGCTTTCTTCCCACCTTCCCCTCTCTATCTCTCTCTCTCTCTCTCCAGGCCTCTGTCGTTCCATATTTCTTTCACTCCAGTTCAGATGCCCACAGTCGGCAGCAGGGCCCGAGTGGCAGTCAAGTGGAGAAATGGACCGCAAATAGCACAACACACACACATTCACTAACACATGCTGGTGTTGGTGTGGCCTGAGTAATTGACAGGAGTTTGCATTGAATGAAAAGGAGGTAGGATGGAGGAAAAAATAAGCTGTGTATGTAGGGAATAACCAAATTTGAAGTAGGTGGTTTTCATTAGATAAAGAGTATCGTATTAAACCCATTAACATCCAACTGTGTCTCATTTGTGATGCCCAGGCTCCGTTCGCTGTGCGGATGGCAAAAGAAGCAATGAACAGAGGCTTTGAGGTACATCATGATTCATAGATTACATTTCTTCATATCTATTTTTTTTTTTACATCAGTGATTGTTGTGACTGAGATCTGTCTCTTCCAGGTTGACATCAGTTCAGCAATGGCTATAGAGAGGATGTGTTATGCTCGGGTAAGAGTTCCAGTACTTACAGTTTATACTTGTTCATTAAAACTGTGTGCCTGCTGTGGGCTGTCAGACATTTTCTTTTAAAGGCCCTGAAAATGTATTTTCTCAGTCAGCTTTTTACTATGAGCAATTGGATCCTACATGAACACAATTTTCTGCTTAGTTAGAATAATTTTTATTGTTTGTTAAATTCTCAATAAATAACTTTTTAATTTGACAGTTTCTTATTAAGTCATGAATATTTAAAGTTATAGAAAAAAAAACATGTTTTCGGGAGCTTTAATACGTTTTATTATCCATAAAAATTTCAGTATAAGCAGCGCATATCATTTAAGTTACATTCAGCACTAATGCTCACTCTGATATTTGTGAAATGTTGTCTGTTGTCAGATCATTAGTGGCCTCACTGTTGTCCTGCTGTAACATTCGCCTTGTTTTCAGGTCATCCCCACACGCGACAGACAAGAAGGTATGGCTGCCTTTATAGAGAAGAGACCTCCGCGGTACACTGGAGAATAAACGTTTGATTCATTGAATTTCTCTGTTGCACAGAGGCACAGCACTCTCTCTAGCCTCATGTCTGATTGTCTGACAATTAACTCCCATCGATTGTCTGTGTGCATCCCAGCCACTGTCAATACATTAGTTAAGGTCAGCGTGAGCACCCAGTGGTGACTGTTTGCATTTGTGACATTCAGGATGAGACAGACAAGACCTGATTTTCATTTGATCCAAAACAACATAACTTGACAATAAAGTTTTTCCTAATGGCAGTTTCTTACTTTTACTCACACGTTCTATACTTCATGGGGGATATGAAGCTTTGGAAGCGACTGAATAAAAAGGCGACACAGTTGTCATCTCCAGTTTATGGGAATGTACATTCTTTATTTCCAAACTTGAAAACATGACTCTCAGCAGCAACATGGCACAGTCATAGCAGACATACAGTATCCACACTTCTGCGTCTTCCATCTAAATTACTTTTTTGTCAAAAAAAACGAAACTGGCCTTCATTCCGGCCGATGTTCAGCGGCTCAACTAAACAATCCAAGGTGAACAGGAGCAACGGGAAAGAACAAAAAAACTTCTGTTCTGTTTCATCTGCTCAGGACCTATGCATAAGAAGCAAGCTTATAAAACGACATCTGGTTTTGAGAACTCAATAAGGCCATAACTCACTGAGCAGATGAGGTGATGTGTGGCTGTTTTAGTGTACCATTGCTCTTTGTAGCCCAATATTTTATTTTTATTTCCATTAATATATGTCATCTGTACAAAGTTTTGCCACTGGTATACCCGCTGAAGCAAAGACCCACTTTTCCTCAAACTTTGTCATCACTGTATCAGGGCTTTGACAGCAACACCGACTTGGATTGCATAGAGAGAGATGACCGGGGCGGCCTTTATGAGAATCAAGACATCGGATGAAAAAGGAGAATACGGGCATCAAGGTCAGCTGGCTTCTGTGGACAGCTGACGTATATCTGGTAAATTGCCTCCTGGTGGATACTAAAGTCACACGGGCCATTTCAGAATACAGAGAAATACCCTTTAATACTTCTGACAACACCACCTACTCTCTCTCCTGGGTAAATAACATTCCTCCTCTGTTTACCCCTGCTTTAAAAAGAAATCTAACAGGAAGTCAAACAAGCAATGTAACATACAATATAATAAATTTCCATGCAACCAGTTCAACCGGTCCTAAACAAACCATTACTATTTCTTTCCCATCTTCTAATATGTACAAATTACATACACTCTTTAAGATGCAAACTACTTGTACAGACGTACATACACACATGCTCAACAGAAATGCTGCCTCTGTCTTTAAGACACTCTGACGCATTAGGAAGCACAGTGAACATACCAATAATATATACAGTTTTCTCAAAGAGAAAAACAGCTGTGACCCAATACACATGTACATCCATCATGACTATACTGACCACATTATTGCCATTTGTGCCCAGAAAGGACTTTTGTACTCACCAGACATTACTGAATGGCCGCAGTATTAATTAGGTGTAATTTCGTGACTGATTTAGAAAAGAAAAAGGACTGGATCTTCTCAAAGATATATTACTTCTCTATAAGTTAGGTCTTCCTCTGTAATATTTGAACATTTGAACCCACTGAACACACCCCAGGCAAGTGTCCTGTCACATCAAATCAAAGGCATTAGCTGATAAAAGACTAAATGAAGAGGAGAGCAACAGTACTATTGCAGACCCAGAGGCATGGGTTTCAGTGAACAGAACACTGCTATAAACAAAAAAAAAAAAAGAAAAAAAAAAAGCAGGCATTCCTAAAATGAACAGTACAAGCATTCAGACAAACTCCAGCATGCTTGAGCTCACAGCAGCGTCATGCGTATATTTAATGAGCTAATCAACCAATTTAGACAACCAGAGCCCTCAGTAACATACGGGGGCCGTTAGGGTGTCGACCCCCAGCTGAGCTTTTCGGGGGGGGGGGGGGGTTCAATCTAAAACGGAGATTTCATATGTGTGCGCTGACGTGTTTTTGGTATGAAAATGATCATGATTCCAATGTCAGACTAACGAGAGATGTTGAGATTTGAGCTTAAATGACTTTTTTTTTTTTATATCACAAGATTAGCACACAGAAATATTTTTGTTTTGAAACAAACACAAAGAAAATAAATAAGGTTAGTGTGTGTGCAAAGAATTGCAAAGTCTCCGTCCTTTTATGTATATTTTCTGGGGATTCTTGATAAAGTGTTTGTGCGTGCGATATGCATACACGCAAATACAAAATCCCCTCTGTGGTGGGACTCAGCTCATGTCCTCTTGGTCAGGGAGCGTCATTTTCTGAAAGAGAA